>JACEGR010005942.1:0-66769 GCA_014170235.1 Listronotus bonariensis | reverse complement strand
AAGAGCAAGGTATACCAGCTGATCGAGTCAGTTTTTCATAACTAGTCAGCCGATGCAGTTTTTGCCAAATGTTGCAACAACGTCGGTGGCTGTGTGTGATGGGAGCTTGCTCTGCCTAGCGACCCGTGTTCGCATGATCATACGCCGCGGACACCATGCGGACGCTACCAAACTGGACAAAATATCTTTATAAAAACATATGAGATTACCAGATATAAAAATATTTTTTTACCTATTTTGCACTGTTAGGAACCTACACACCTAAGTTATAAAATGCCATGCAAACGCTTATAAAAATAGGTTTAGAGCTTACCCTAAGGAAAATTTTAATTAGGTAGTTTATAATTTATCTTATATAGGTTATTTTATACCTAAAATAAGAACTACAACGTTAAAGGGGTTTTATTGTTTTATATGATCAATGGACCCTGACATATGAAAAAACCGCGTGCTACCATTTAGAGTTGAGCGTTTTTGAGAACGGGGTTTAGGTACAGGCATTGGTAAAAAAATAAAAAAACTTCCATCCTTTCTTTACAAAATGACGCTAAATAGAAATCTTGAGTTCATAGTACTAGAGAAACGGTTTTTTAACGTTTGTCACTCACACCATTTTTCGGCAATTTTACCTTCTTTTTAGTCGTAAACAATGTTCTGTAACTCTTTTCTACGCGAGAGAAAATAATTTCCTTTAAAATGGTCTATTGTAAGAGGCTTTAAGACTATTTATAAGTAAGATATGGTCTTTCAAGTTTTCTACTTTTAAAAATTTTTCTAATCCTTACGTATATCTTTTTAATTTTCTGTTATAACTTTTTTCTTGTGCATTTACGTACATATGATGAAAAAAAATTTTTTTTTACCTTTAAATAGTGAATTGTAAAAAATGCTGAGGTTAATTCTAAGCAAAATATAGGTAAAGTGTCATACTGCAAAGATTTTTGATAATTTTTGCGTAATTTTATTTCCTTTGTAATTTTTTCTACGACTGTTTATTAATGTATAAATTATTAATGTGATTTTAAAGAGGTAATAAGGCCCAATATTTATGGTTATTACCCACGCTCATTACCAACATTCTATACTAACCAGAACTAACCATAATTGAAGTTGCCTCAACTTTCTAGACAATTACCAAAATAACATTTTTTTTAATGCTAAACCAAATTACAGTTTCTAAACAACAAATTACATAAACCTAAGGCTTTATTTACATTGGTGCAAGCGGTAAATAATTATTGTATAAATCATCAGATTTGATGAAAGCTGGATTTATAGATTGACGTTTCTGTTTCCTGTTTGCTATTTGACGTTTTCAATTAGAAGATGAAACAACAACTTTGCATTTGTCAATTTGTAGTTTCTATTTACCGTTTTCATATATCGTATCAGAAACCGAACCATCAAACAGAGATCGGTAAGTAAACGTAAATCTATAAATTCAGCTTAAAATTGAGTAGGAATCCATTTTTGCCGATATTTATAAATATCAAAAATTTTGATATTTATTCAGCATAAATATCGCGATACCGTTATTTATATCATAATATACATAATATATCATGATATACACTCGTGGACAAAGAAACCGGACAAAGAAAATTTTGTTAAAATTCAATTTTAAATAACTTCTTAATTTTATGACCGATTTTAATTATGTTTTTGTCTAGTGGAAGTTTCTTTTATCAAGATTATTATTTAATCTGGAAATTGCAAATTTTTTATAGAATTAGGTGTTATACAATCCAAATGTTGCATTTTGACCCAAATTTTCGAAAACTCTTTGGAATAATTAAAAATTACAATTTTTATCAGTGTATTGGATTTTAAAGCAATGTCTTTTTTAACATTTCTTTTTTTATTTATATCAATATCTTTATTCTAAAGGGAAACAGAAATTTATAAAGAAGACAATGAAATTTGTGGGTAGTCTAAAAGATGACTTTTCTTAAAATTTTTATTTTTATATTAAAAATAGAAACAAATATTGATTTCGTAGTTTCTAACTCAGTAATCAGATTTTTTGTTATCTTTTCAGATATATAGGGTGCGATAAAAAGTATAATTTCATAAATAAAACACTGTGTACATTATATTACCAGTTAAATGACCTTTTACCTTAAAAAAATACCACATTTTATATACTTTTCTTTATTACTTTCGGAAATATGACTGTCCAAATTTTAAGTTTTCAATGTTTGCATTATAGCGTATACAGGGTGTCCCACCGTAAACTGCTGCAGTGGATTGCTCGAAAAGTAGGCTTTGGAAAATGTTGACAATTTGGCAACATAATGTAGTCAGCGGGGGATGTCAACTTGCTTATTTTAAATGAAACACTTTATATAATATTTATTTTTTAGATAATGCGTACAATTCTAAACATAGTTAATGTATAGAGTTCTATAATATGTAATTTTAACCATTTTATACGTTAAAAATGATGGTTTGCAAGCCATTATTTAACCCTTATTTTTTTAATTTTACATTTTTGTATATTTATTATTCATCTAATTAGAGAGGTTAAGATATTTTAAAAAATATAAAATGCGCAATAGCTATTTTGTAATTTTACAACCTAAATCGAAATTTAAAACATCTATTTAGTTGTAGGTTAAAAGACAACAGACCGCGAAATCCGCAAATCTCTATCTCTAATAATAACCAGGATACCCTGCAATTGCAACGAAATTGGATCACCCTGTTAATCATACAGCTATTTTTGTTACAGCTTTTAGCATTTTTTTTCAAAATATGGAAAATTAAAAAATACAGGTACAATTAGATCCATCCGTAGACATCTCTGTATATATCGTGTCTTCGGAAGTTTTTACCAGATGGTAAACTTTTTATTTATCAACTTTATAAAAAAAAGTGTCTTTTCTTAAAAAGTCCTGCTTGGTAAGAAAACAAATTGCCAAAAAATATTTGAAGCTTGGATGATACAGGATGCCTTGAAAAAACCTGTTACCAAGTTATAAAAGACATTAAAAAATATATTTTGTACTCAGAAATGTTTATTTATTTATTTAAAGTATGCATAAATGACAGGACAAAATATATTAAAAAGAATCAAAAATAACAATCTTGTTTGCTTTGTAAATATGTAACCAGCGTCAAAATTTCACAGCTCTTATTTCATAACTAAATCGCTAACTACAGAAAGGGGACATGTCACATTTTTAAAAATATTCAGAAGACACAAAAAACTGAGTAACCTATTTTAAAAATGTATTAGGCTTTAATTTTTTTTAACATTAGATTGTTGATCATATTTTACATATAACGACACAAAAAAATCAATTTAGATTTTTTAGCTTGGCGTAGCAGTAATTTTTGATTGATGGACATGTCCTTTTTCTGCAGTAAAGGGGAATTAAAAAATATTATTTTTATATTAAATATTTTTTAACAAAGGAGTTTCGTACAACTTATAAAATGATTTATTTCATGTCACATTCTCTGTCGGACGTTGGCCATGTCAAAATTTCTCCCCAAAATGTCAAATGGGCCTCTGGTATAAATTTCATTGTAATGACTATATTAGGATTTTTCATTGTGTATATGGGTGTGGAATTTTTGTGGTTGGTTTATTTCTGTGTAGTCGTGCAGAGTGTAAAATCTTTCATGTTTATTGAGCTGCTTTTTATTAAACCGAAATTCCGGTCACAAGGCATAAAGAAATGCCCTCTTATTGGAAAAATATACTTCTATCTGTTCAAAGCGTCTTTGCTCAATCAAATTCATTAAGAACCGGATCATATAGTAGTGTCGTAGTGTTTTTGTTTTATTTATTCACAATAATTATCACAAAAATTATGAATTTTTTATACTTTTGTAACTCGCCTTCATCAAGGTTATGCTTTAAAAATGAAGACACTTCGTTTGCTCAGTTACCTTACTTCTCTGTATGGTACACATAGCACGTCATATTTTATTATCGTGTATTTTAAAGGTACATACAGTGAGCTCGCGAAATTTACCTCAGAAAAAATGTATCTCCCAGACAAGCCGCTTTTCTGCGGTAAATGAAAATTTATTCAATACACAACGTCAGGCCTATTAATGCATTAATTCACAATAAGTACTATTTCTGCTGCAAACGATGTATTTAACTTTAAAGACCAGTAAAATACATAAATGTCAATTTTGTAACAAATTGGGCATGTCCCCTTTTTGTTCGCTAAATAATAACTACTATAATTTAAAACCAAATTCGTTTTAAAGTCACCCTGTAAATACAACATATCCAAGGTGGTCCACCACATTTGACACGGTCTGTAGCTATATAACGATAGGGTTTTTAAAAAAGTAAATTAAGGAACTTATAGAAGCTGGATAAGGCTATAATATAAAATTATTTTAGCTCATACAGGTTTTAGATTCTGCAGAAAAAAATAAATCAAGTTTATTAATAGTACTAAGTGTCTAATTAGAATAGTTTTTGTGTTATTTAATTTTTGTTTCAAAATGCAGAGATGCAAGTGAATGAATTTTATTTTAACACTTCTATTCATTTAAACTTTAAAATTTATTACAAGATTATAAACATTCTGCCCTATCATACGTAGGTCATATCGAATTCAAATGTTGTAGAGGGTGTTCAAATAATAGGTTAAATTTTTTAGGAAATCAAATAGAAATAACTATCTTATTTCAAATGGTACACCCTGTATATTTTTACACCAGATGATGACAAATAAAAGACCCTTTTAAATGGTAAATAGGTTGCATACCGGATCAGCTAAATAACTTAAGACATAGGCAATGTAAGGAAAAGAAACGTGAATACCCCTGAAAAAGTAAAATTATATTTTAACATCCTATACCATATTTAATCTCGATATGCCCTACGTATGATATGGCAAAATGTTTAGAATCTTGTGACAAATTTTAAAGTTTAAATAGTTAATAGTGTTAAAATAAAATTAATTTACTTGGTCCTCTGCATTTTAAAAACAAATCAAATATTACAAAATCGAAAAAAATTAGGCACTTAATACTATTAATAAACTAGAGTGTTTTTTTTTTGTGTAGAATCTAAAATCGGCATAAAATATAGGGTGTTTAATTTAAAAAATATAAATTTGATACGTCACACTTTTTGAGAAACCCTGTATAGGCTAAAATAAATTTTATACTGTAGTCTTATCCAACCGCTATATGTTACTTTTTACTTTTTTTAGAAACGCTATGGTTATTCAGCTACAGATCGACCGTGTCGAATATGGTGGGCCACCCTGTATATATTCTTGTAGAACTTTATTTTTTCAACAAGCAGGACTTTTTATAAAGTGGCACTTTTTTTCGTAAAGATAATATTCAAAAAATTCCTGTGTAGTGAGAACTTCCGAAAACCCTATATATTATTTGTATTTGGAAACTTTTTAAATACTTTTGCAGGTTTTTGGACAAATTGCTACATATTATTATTTTCAAGGAGAACACTAATACCAATTTTACTGGAAAACAATAAATTCAGTTTTAACCATTGGAAGAGTTTGCGCGATACCTTACCACGAATAATACCGAACGACGTCGCGCGGGTTCGTGCCTCGGGTCGTATGTAGAAAGGTATGTGACCTTGGCACTTATCTCTATGCGCTGTTGACGAACTGTTTGAAGTTTACTAAGGAGGTTGGACTTTTACAGAAAAAACTACATTTTTTTTAAATTTCGTTTCAAGAAAAAACTAGCCATTAAAAAAATATAATTTTGTGGCTAGAGAGTTAAAATAGAAATAGGAACACGGCTGAGTGGTCCCTTTATTTTTTTAAATAAAATTAGGCCTTGAAAAATTTTTTTTTGTCAAATTACTGTTTTAAATAGCTTCCCTTCTAGGAAACCATAAAAACAACCCACATACCAAATCTCGTAATTGTAACTTTTTTAATGAAATTATAAAACGTAATTTTGTAAAATGCAGGTAGACCGCCCTCTTAAAAAAATATGTCCAATGTAAAAATGCTTTTAATTCCTGATTCAAACCGTGCCGAAATCATGTTGCTTTTCCCATTTAAATAACATAGGATTTTGGAATTTTCCTCTTTTTTTTCTCATGCAAAAATGGATGGAAAAATCTACTCGTCGCATATTCTGATGGGAAATTTACCTTTCTACAAAAAAACCGGAATGAATTAAGGAATAATCGTAAATTCGTAAAAGAACTTTTGTAGAGCGATAAGTAAATTTATCCATCCATTTGTGTCTGAGAAAAAGAAATAAAGAAAAAAAAGTCCCAAAATTCCATGTTATTTAAATGGGAAAAGCAACGTTAGTTGGGCATGCTTTAAATTAGGAATTTAGAGCATTTTACATACCTCTTTTAATGGTGATATAATATACAGGGTAACCCTTTAAAAAATAATTTTCTATTTCACACATTTTAGCTCACTGTGTATCTGCAAAAATGTATTTTTTGACGGTTTGAATAATTTGCTAAAATTTTTGTATATAAAGTTTCTTTTACCTTGTATATTAAACGAAATGGGCGCTGTCTAAATATACGGACAACAATTTAAAAAGTATAAAAATAGGGATGTTTCTGTCCACAAATTCGGCATTTGCTCTCCACTTGCTCTCAGGACATGGGACCATATCATCTAAAAACATACAAATTTGCTTAAGTTAAAGAAAGAAAATATGCTGGATTTGTTGTCTATAAACTAAAAGTCACTAAAGCCCAGAAAATTTCCTTTTCACTTGAATAAATAAAATACTTACTTTGGAGACATATTTGATTTTTATTACCCAAATAAATAGTTATTTTCCTAACAAGCGCGGAAAGTATCATTTTTCCGCACGCGATTGCAGTTAGCCGAACGACGCGAAGCGGAGTTCGGATAGCAATCGAGTGCGGAAAAAATACTTTCCGCAAACGTTAGAACAATATTTTTTCTACTAGCGTAGGATAAAATACTTTCCGCAAGTGTTAGGAACAACATTTTTTCTACTAGCTTAGGAAAATAAATAAAACAGTTCGTCTATAATATATGTATTTTGTATTTTTATTACATATTAAGAAAAAAACTAAATCTAAATCTTATCACTATTTATATTAATTATAAAAGGAGCAGTTGTTGGCATTTTTGTAAATTTATAGCAGATGACAAAACCTTGGGTATGGTGGTCGTAGACCCAGTATTGCCACTTTCTACCTCTGCATTGACCTGGATTTCTTTGTATCTCGGCTTGAATAGAATATATTTCAGATTGGGAGGCGGATGCTGATGTCGTAAATGTTGTTGGGTCTTTCTGATTTAAGATTTTGTTTGATATTCTGGTTCGTTCTTTTGCGGACTCCTCGATATAACCTTCGGCAACTGAAGTCGATTTTCACCGCCCAGTCTTTTAATATTGGTTATGCCTTCCCGAATCTGCCAACATTGTCGCAGATGATCGGCGGAAGCTATGGCCTGTGTATAAATGAGGGTCTGGATGACCGAGGTACCCAGCGATATCTGCTGGCATCTTGCCAAAGGAATTTATGCCCACACACTGGACTGAGATAACTCCCTTTTTTATATTGAGTAAAAAATCTATTATGCTTAGTATTAGGTTTTCTTAAACTTGCATATTTTCTATACAATGCCAAATATTTTCCATTTTTTACCTCTTTTGAAATTGTAAAACATCGGGATGTATGGTTTTTTGATTGAGATATGTTAATCATTACAAAATCGCCTTTATCAATAACATCATTTGTAGTTAAATTGCAAAAGCTCTTCTCTCCGGCATGCTCCCGCCAGTCCGAATATTGTTGCCACTTTGATCATTAAGTAAATTTCGTCAGGTGCTTCTAGTAGGAACTTACTAATTTGTTCATTGGTAAAAACTTTAGCTTTTTTGGTTGAAAACCAATATTCATTTTCTTAAATGCTGTTAGCGAAATACCTGCTGATATCCACATCTTTTCAATTTTAAGCTTATCTTCAACATCGAATACTTGGACCAAAGAGTATTCGGCTTGATAGTCTTGGAGAGCTTGGCAAAATACGCAAGCAAAACTTCTTCTTTCAAGCTTTCACTCCTTTTCCATTACACCAGTTTTGAAATACTTCGTATTCCTTGTTATACCTGTTTTTTGATTTTCAGGCAAAAATTCTAAATATAACAGTCTCCAAAAAATTTCGCTTGGTAGGTCGTCGTCTGATTCAAGCATTTAAAATCGTCAAGAACAGTATTATATTCAGCAATATTATTTGACTTTGACTTTGACAAAATTATCTCGTACTTGGTTGTTATGGAGCGATTCTGTTGCCATGGTTTTACCTTTTAGGTGAAGTGCTTAACCCTTTATTCGATATTCTTTCGATCATAAGAAATAATTATTATTTATAAAAAATTAAGGTATAAAAAGTCGAATTCTACTTGTGTAGTCTAGTCTGACGTTTACTTATACGTATTTCTGAGATAATAAAAGAATTTTTATCCTAAAACATCTATTTATTTAGCCTAATATAATTTGATTTTTGTGTTGCAATTGAATATATACATTTTTAACTTATTTTTACTTTTCCACCGTGCGAAAAGTAACTTTACGGCGTGCGGAAAAGTAACACTTTCCAAACTAAAATGCGTGCGGAAAAGTGGACTTTTCCACTTACGCTAGTAGAAAAAAAATAATTTTCCTTTAAGCTGACATATAACATTGCTTCTTATTTATTTTTATATCCAGAGTATACAAAATAACTAAGATTTCCTCTAGTATCAGGCTTGTTCTGTCTTATTGTGTCTGTGTTTTCCTTTTTTTAATTTGAAATTTGACTAACTTTATTATATTTATTATGTGTCTGTTTAAATACAAGTGATTCGGTAAGTTTTGCAAATTAAGCTTTAGGTGTTCGTGTGTTATGTGTTTTTGTAAAATTATTTTAGGTCTGATGATACCTGTAACAACAAAACATGTCACGGTTTTTAATTAAAAAAAAAAAACTTGGACTTTAATGTTGGATAGTAACGATAAATACGACATTGAATACAATACCCCTTAAAAGTTATTTATAATTTAAATGAGAAACGCGAGGAATTACGGGCACGGGCGCGGAGCAGAACGCTGTCAGGACCGTCAAGCGTTAAACGCGTCAGAAATGGGAGAAAAACTAAAAAACAAGGACGAATTTAGCCGAGGCACGGTGGATAGCGGAATTTGAACCGCCCACTTCACACGGTACTAGGTGTACCGCATTTGGATATGAACTTTTGCTTGAGATTTTTAAGGTAAATTATTATTTTTAAAACTTGCAAAGTTAATTTGCAACAGTATCAAGAATAACAAACACTTTATAGACAATATGGGTGCATATTTAGAATAGTTATATTTTATTAATTAAATTAAGGTGTGTAAGGAAACGTCTTATATTGGTAGTGTTAGCGTTTTCTCCTAGTGACTGGCTGATTTGATGGCCCAGGTTAAATGTATTTCCCAGTGGTTTTAGGGTTTGGCACTCTTCAAAGATATCTCTGACGGTTAGTCGATTTGAAGAAACGGGGCAAGCTGGTTCTTCCGTTTTCTTTAATAGGTATTCCTGGGAGAATCTTGTGTGTCCGATTCCGAGTCTTGTTAGCATTACTTGATCCTATCTTGTTTTTGGGTAATTTTTTCAGGGATTAATGGATGTTTTGATTTCATTAAGCTTTGTTTGCTTATTAGCCCACTGATTTTGTCATTTATCGATGATTTTTGTTTTTATATAGGATATTATGTCGTTGGCCGGTACAGAATTAATGGTATTTCTACTGATACTTGTTATGGATTCGCGAGCTGCCTGATTTGCTCTTTCATTTTCTTGTATACCTACATGTGAGGGTATCCAAATAAAGGTAACATGTTTTTTAATTGTATAGCTAAAGTAAGGTTTCGGTTTGATAAGTTGGAGGATGGGATGTTTTGGATAAAGCTGCTGTAGTCCTTGAATTGCACTGAGGAAATCAGTTGCTATAACAAATTTAGGTTCGTGTTGTTGGCTCAAATAATCCAAGGTTTTTAATATTGCATATAATTCCCCGGTATAAATGCTGCACCATTCGTGGAATTGGAGGATACCATTTAGGGTAACAGCTTCTGACCCTACACCATTTTTAGATTTGGATGCATCTGTATATACAGGGTGGCGCATCGAAAACGAAACAGACGCATTTACTGGCAGCTCAGTTTTTTTGAAAAACGCTCAGACCCATCGATTTTGTTTTCGAGGGGGACACAAGTTTGGCAAAAATCACGTTAGCACGTGCAGCCCCCTGGGCGAGGGTGACACCAACCCTAAAATCTTAAATGGAAAGGGGGTTCGAGTAATACCTTATTTTAAAGGTCTTTCAATTCCCTTTATAATGATATAAAAATTAATGTACTTTAGTTCAGTAGTTTTGAAGATTTATTGATTTAAAGCTTAAATAAAACTAATACATCATCATTAGTGGAGATCAATACATTTGACAGCAAAGTAATTTAAAAATGAAGGATGAACTGACCCGTTAGGCAAGTAAATGTTGAAAATGGCCACCATGATTCTCCATGCAATAATAAAGATTTTGCTCAAAACGTTGCCGCACATTTTGCAATATTTGAGGAGTAATTTGAAGGCACTCATTCACAATTCTTTGTCGCAGGTCTTCTAATGATGTTGGCGGAGTGGCATAGATTTTGCTTTTTAAATGACCCCACAGAAAGAAATCCAAAGGTGATAAATCTGGCGATCTTGGGGGCCATTCAATGGCACCTCTTCTACGAATCAATCGACCTGGAAACGTCTGATCTAAATATTGTCGAACACGTAATGCGTAATGTGGTGGGGCACCATCCTGTTGGAACACCAACCTATTCTCAATGTACCGCCGATCATTCAGATTTTCAATTATGGCTGTTAAGGCAGGATCTATGGCGTCTTGCAGTAATTCCAAATACATTTCACCGGTCAAATTTCCGGGTAAGAAAAAAGGACCAACTAAATGATCGCCAAACATACCAGCCCAAACATTTAATTTTTGTGGCTGCTGTGTATGAACTTCATGATAAATTCTGGGATTAGAATCGGACCAATATCGGCAGTTATGACGATTTACTACGCCATTTAAGAAAAAGGAACATTCGTCGGAAAAGCAAGTGTTGAATAGAAAATGCTCATCGTTTATAATTCGTTCACTCATATCTTCACAAAATTGTAATCGCCGATCAAAATCGTCTTCATTAAGTTCTTGTACCAAGTGAATTTTATACGGATGAAAACTATGGGCCTTTAGAATCCGTTGGACAGTACGTCGACTAACACCACACACAGTGTCCAATTTACGGGTACTTAACGTAGGATCTACATAAACTTGGCCTATAACCCTCACTTCTATTGCTTCGTTCCTTATGGGATTTTCAATGTTGCGTTTTTATTGGCGACTGACCCAGTTTCCCGAAATTTAGCTACAAGTTCTAGAACATATTTTCGATGCACGTTACTGTTCTCATGTCGCTCATTAAATATTTCTGCTGTTCTATTAGCGCACTGATTATTTCCGAAAAATATTTCGGTCATTTCAACTCTTTCTGCCGTGGAATATACCATGGTTAATTTATGAAATAAAGCGTTAAAAGTTATTTTAGCAACAAAGTTTGGTCAAATCAATCGCAAACTAAATTTCTATTTAAAATAAGTACGAGATATTTCCTTATCTTTCTTGAAGAAATAACTTTTTTGCCACAAAAAAACGCTCCAATAGCTATTTTTAACAACAAAATGGTAAACAAACCATAGGCGTAGTGAAGAAAAGCATTTACTTATTAAGTAAATTATTTTAGTCAAATTTCTTCTGAAAGTAGTACAAACTAATCTGATGTACCTATTAAAGTCTACTTTAAGCTTTAAATCAATAAATCTTCAAAACTACTGAACTAAAGTACATTAATTTTTATATCATTATAAAGGGAATTGAAAGACCTTTAAAATAAGGTATTACTCGAACCCCCTTTTCATTTAAGATTTTAGGGTTGGTGTCACCCCCGCCCAGGGGGCTGCACGTGCTAACGTGATTTTTGCCAAACTTGTGTCCTCCTCGAAAACAAAATCAACGGGTCTGAGCGTTTTCAAAAAAAAAAACTGAGCTGCCAGTAAATGCGTCTGTTTCGTTTTCGATGCGCCACCCTGTATAATGAGTATATTATTGAATTGTGTTTTTATGAGATTATTAAATTGGAAAATTATAAGATTAGGTGGATCTTCTGCTTTTAAGTATCTGCCAAAGGTACTATTAATTTCTGGATAAGGAATAATCCATGGTGGGGTGGTGACGTTATTATTTGTTGTCACTTCTGGCAGCTGAAAATCTAGGTGTTCTAAGTAGCGGTTAACTCTTTCGTAAAAAGATAGAGCAATTCTCTGTCTTTGTTGATATAAGGATCTAAACCTAGTGGCGCTGCGATTTATGAATTCCTACTGCGTGTCGGCACCTTCATGGAGTTGAAACGCAATAGCAAATACGAACAATATCACCTTTATTTACCTCTTTAAACCCTACGTGAGTTTGGTGCTGCAGTCTGGGAGGAATTTAAAAACATGCAAATGCATAAGCGGTTTGTGAATTACTACTGCGTATCAGCGCCTTCATGGAGCTGAAACGCAGTAGCAAATACGAACAGTAGCACCTTACTTTACCACTCTAAACTATACGTAAATTTTGTGCTACAGTTTGGAAGAAATTTAAAAGCATGCAAACGCATAATTTTATTACGAATTAAATTTAACTTGGTAACAAAAGGTCTTTGCCTAAAAGCATTACAAATAAATCAGTCAAAGTGAATCAAACAGCTCAAATATAGTGAGATAATTAATACATAACCATTTTTAGAAAGTCATAGTTTATAAGTTATTTTTAGGAATTTTGTTATTATATATTCGGTTTCATTTAAATGACAGATTTATTTTTTAAAAATATTAAAATTAAACTTTTAGTTCTGTAATTGTACATTTTTATTGGCTAGCTATTAAGCTATTATTTTTTATTTGTTTTTTCTTTTGACTATGACTATTTGGTTATACAGCAAGTATTTATTATATTTATTATTTTTAAGCTAATAAATATTTTAACTTTTAATTTAAATTTGATACGAGGTATTACAAAATGATGTTAGGAAAGCCAAAAAATCTGACAAAATATTATACAGTGCTTGTCTAAATTCAGGACCTCATCCCCTAACTTTTGAATTGGTTGGTATTTTTTATGAAAATTTGAGGACTTTAGTGAGACAACATAAAACCAAATTTTAGACAGGAAATTACAGATATAAATGTCAAACTCACAGCTAGGCGCCATTTCAAAAAGAAAAATTAAATGGAAATAAGTGATACTGTAAACTTTTTATTTAAAAACCAAACATTGACGCACTACTTTTAGGTTATAAATCGATTAAAATTCACATAAAACTAAAGAAAAAACAACCGTACAATTCAATTAAATGCAATAAGGCGGTAAAGTAAAAAGATTTAAGGCGGGGACAAAGCGTCTCCTGTTGCCATACAGTATAAATTCCAAATATAAAAACAAATTTGCTTGTACTTAAAACATCCCAGGTTACAACATGCGTAGCAATTATAGGGCTGATTTCTGCGTTCCACTTTTTGAATTCCTACGCGATATTTGTGCTGGCGCGTAGTAGTATTTTTATAGTGTTCTAAAATAAAAACTCCCATTAAATCCTTCTGCATTTTAGCACGGTAGGGTGTTGTAGCGTAGTAGAAATTCATTAAACGCAGTGGCGTTCACATTAATGGTGAATATCTTGATAACAAAACGTTTTCGAAAAAAAATCAGCTCCCAAAAAAAACCTTTAGATCAAATTTCCTTAAATGGGAGTTTGTTTTAGACAATTACCTTAACTTTAAACGAAAAACACTTTTTTAAAATAAATCCTATTTATCGCAGCTTGATAAATCACACTTTGTATAATAGGAATATTGGATTTGTTTAAGTTCATTTATCTGCAATTTCTTTAATTTTAGTCATAACCTTTTTTGCATTATTTTCTCATACCTAGTTGGGTAATATTAGTCCTTACATACTAACCTATACTCGTACCTATGGTTGATTATGTTTTTTTCTTTGAGTACTTGTACTTATGTAAGATTTACGATTCCTAAACCTTCACCTTTTTTGTTACATAAATAATATGTATCTTTATACATGTACAACTTAAAAGTCAGAGCTGTAATATCATTTTTATTATATATTTTTCAGAACAAAATTATTGTTCGTTGTAATTATATGTTATTTATAAGATGGTTGACATAAATTTATGTGACAGTAGTTGCCCCATTAAAAATAATTAATTTATTTGCCGACTTTAAACTCATAAATGAATTTAGCTCACAAAATGTATTTTGCTACGACTATTAAATGAATGCCGTATGTATATATGTATATCCTAAATATTACTTTACTTAGGTACACTTGATAAAATTTTAAAAGAGTAATTAATAAAATTTTAAAAGAGTAATTAATTTTATTATGCATTTATGCAATAAAACAGTTAACATGACATCAACCAAACTTAAAGTTCAAGTTTTCATAAATTTTGCCATTACTTTTTTAGTTCATGTTAGTGGCGGCTCGCGGGTCTAAAAACAGGTGTAGTGCAGGAAGGGGAAAAAAGAGCATTCATCATTTTGGCAAAATTGAAAATACTTAACTATCAAAAGTCTAAGTAAAAAGTCTTAATATCTAAACTAACCTAAATTTTATACACCAAATCAATCCTTCTATCTTTTAATGCAGCAAATTTATCAATTATATATTCATAAAATGGTTAAGTTTTTATCAGTTCCTGTAGAAGCTCCTTTTAAATTGAAATATTGGCCAAAGATAAAAATTTATCTTGGGATATAGTGTTTCTTAAGAAAGTTTTTAAACGCTTAAGACATGAAAAACTCCTTTCCACTGACACGCTTTTCGACGATATTGTTAAAATTAGCGAAAAAAGTTTATACGCCTCGGTAAAAATGTCTATATTTGGGCCAACTTGTTTCACTAACTGCTGCAATGAAATATTTCTATAACTTTCATCAGCAAATATTAGGTAAAGTTTATTATTGAGCCGCTAATTTTTTGGAAATGATTCGGCATATATCTCCAATAAATTTTGAAAAAATTAGTGGGAAAAATTTGGTTATACTGGCCAAACTTTGCAGTATCATCTAGACAAAGAAATTGTAGTTTGTAACAATCTTCGAATCTTACTTCCATTTCCATCAAAATATGATCTAATATTTCATAGAGAAGTGCTCTGTACTATCCTTTAATTTCTTCCTGTGAAAAATCACTGTCGCTAATAATACTCAAACGGAAACAATCGAAATAATACGTGAAAACCAACGAAACGACCAAAACCTATACTATCTTTTTAAGGCTAGCGATTTACCAAGCAATACACCTGATACTTCCAGCCGCGATTCTGGCCGCCGGCAAGTATAGCGTTGTCATGGCAACGGAGCGTCAAAGCGTAAACAAAACCCCGCATAAGGTGTATACTTCGGTTCGTTTTATATTTGCAATATACTTGTCGCGTTGCCGAAAGAGAAGGAAAGCGACTTGCGCCAGCGGTTAATTTATATGCTAGATTTTTCATGGCGAATTTTACAAATAAGGAATAGAAATGAGAAAAATTAATTGAATAATAGTTATATGTTTCGTTATGTTTTATTATTTATTTTTGGTGAAGGGGCACTTCACTTACTACACCTGAATAGCCGCCACTGGTTCATGTGTCACTTAATTTAAAATTTATCAATTCGTGGATAAAGAACCACGCACAAACCTTATGGATTTTGGGTTCCAGTCCAATTGTATAAAAATGCAGTATGTTGTAGATCCCGTCTCTCTGATCAAAAGTTATTATTGGCCGAATGTGATCCTATGATTAGTTTACAAGATATACAGCAGGGGTGCTCACACACTGAGAGAAATTTCTAGCAACCATAATTAAAGTTTTAATAATCATAACTAAATTATCTCAGTTAAATAGGGGACAGATAAGATCAGTTAATGCCATAATTAAAGTTGACTTTCTACTTCCAAATTAGTTACTATAACTAAGTCGGCTTAATAACCGAAAAATATCTTATATGTTAGCGACCATTATTTGGCATTGGTAGTGTGGTTATTAAAGTCGTCTAGTTACCGCTGTTAGTCCATGACATTATGGTAATTAAGTCATTTACTTTTTACTGCTCAATGGACTAAGTTGTGACTGATATTCAATCTTATTATCAGTATTACTATATCAACATTATGATAATATTGTAATGTTAATGGGGTTAACTAAAGAGCTTTTGTATGGTTATAATTTTAAGGACTTAGGGTAATACCTAAGCTTTAATTAAAGTAGCAAAAAATGTAGCTTGCTGGAATATACAGGGTGTCCGGAAGGGTGAGGTCAAAAATGATAGTGGTGGTAGAGTGAGCCAAAATAATGTTAGTACTTCATATAAAAAAGAGTTCTATCGCGCTTCCTTAGGGAGTTATTGAGGTTTAAAGCTAGAATATAAAAATAGTATTTCATTAATAACTTTGAACGGTTGCCACAATAATAATGATATTTGTGCATTTAAATTAACTCGTACCAATGCTTTTTCCATAGGCAAATAATACGCCGTAAGTCATAATTATACAGGGTGAGACGAATTTTTCGTTTATTTAATGCATTTCTTACAGAGGTAAGAAATGCATTAATTACATTTTGGTTTTACCGTATAATTTCTTTATCATTTTTGTACAAAACAGGTATACTTTATTTAAATTGATACCTTGGACCGTTTTTCACAAAAACGCATTTTAAATCCAGACATACCCCCATTTTGTATGTAATAAAATCAATTTTTGAGAAAATTATTAAAATATGGTAAAAAAAAACAGTCTTTATTTGTGTTATAAAGTTTCAAAGGCCTTTAAACACCATTTTTAATTTTTTTAAACCACATTTTAATATTTTCCTCAAAAATGGATTTTTTTGTTATACACAAAATAGGGGTATGCATGTCTGGTTTTTAAAATGCGATTTTATAAAGAATGGTCCAAGATATCGATTTACATAAGGTATACCTTTTTGTACAAAAATGATGAAGGAATTAAACGGTCAAACCAAAATGTCAAATTTTTCATCTCTGTAAAATATGCATATAATAAACAAAAAAAATTCGTCTTACCCTGTATAATTATGAATGGCTGCGCTATCATTTGCCTATGGAAAAAATACTGGTATGAGTTTATTTAAATGCCCAAATATAATTATTATTGGGGCAACCGTTTAAAAGTTATAAATGAAATACATTTTTTTATTCTAACTTTAAACGTCAAAAACTCCCTAAGAAAGCGCGATAGAACTTTTTTTTTTATATGAAGTACTAACATTATTTTGGCTCACTCTATCACTTCTACCATTTTTGACCTTACCTTTCGGGACACCCTGTATAAGCCTTAGTTATGGTAGTATATGGGCTTTAGTTGCTTCAGCAAATAAGCTCTAGTTCCTGTAGCAAATTAAATTTATAAAATATATGTGGTCAATGGAGTATATGGAGAAGTATTAGGAATTAAAATCTATAAATTTTTATGTATAGGTATGTATTACGAGATAAGTGTGATAAGTATATGAAGTGGGTTTTTTTGGCTTATTATTTTTACCAACGCCATTTGACTGATAAACGAGTAAAAAATATTATTTTTTAAAAACCAAATATTTTATTCCGTTTTTCTATGTTTGTGGTTTGTTTTATTGCGTTGTGCAGTTTAATAATGGCCTACAAACGTACTTTAACGGAATGGGGCTTTAATCAAAGTGCTATAAAAGCTTTTAAAACTAAGCATTAAAAAGGATTTGCAACTTCCTCCTTAATAATGGTAATTATTTATTCTTTTATTTTTGAGATTAAAATTGGGTTACTGGGCGAACAATTTCCTCTTCCGTGGCTGGGCGGGGTAAAACCATCGTAAAGTTAATGTCTAGAAATTAAAGTGGGTTCATTACGTTTTGCTTGACAAAATTTGAGCAGTTTCTGAAATTTTATTATAAAATAGGCATTCTAAATAGCACATAAAAACCAGAAATATTCACGTTTTGCAAAAATATAACTGTTAAATAATTGCCATTTATGACTGAACATTTAAAATTTTAAAATCTTGTGTCCGCAAAACCCTAATAAAAAAAAGATATTTTCTTGCTTCCCCGAAGGGTTTATGTCAGTAACTGCCTTTAGAACAAGTCAGTATTTTTTTTTAATCGAAAAAATAAAAGCATAAATAATTACCAATATTAATTAAGAAGTTGCAAATCTTTTTTAATGCTTACCTTTAAAAGCTTCTATAACACTTTGTTTAAAGCCCCATTCCTGTAAAGTACGTTTGTAGGCCATTATAAAACTGCATAACGCTAAAACAAACCAAAAGCATTGAGAAACGAAATAAAATATTTGGTTTTAAATAAATTAAGATTTTTACACGCGCCATTTTGGAATCAGTCAAATGGCGTCCGTAAAAATAATACGCCAAGAAAAACCTACCCTACCCAAACCACACGAAGCACAAAACTGAATTACCAACAAGAACGTTGCGCCTCTTTTGAAAGACTTTTCGTTGACAAGCGCTACCGAAGTATATCGATTTTTAACGATCCTAGCTAAATGACTTTAGTTATGGTTATTAAAGCCTCTACTTGTAATACCTGAATATCTAATAGTATTAGGAAGGCGTTTTTCTGCCTTTATTAATGGAACCTTTATTTGATGCATTTAATAAACACAAATAATAAACTTAATTACCACAATTAAACCGCAACATAATAGTAAATCTGGTAAGATTTTATTAACACGTAAATGGATTGTAAGTAAACCAACCAGTTAGTGTTATGCAGAAATTTATTAACAGTAATACCTTAATTTCAGAAGAGACAACTTTAATAGTTCTCGAAAGATCAATCTAATATCATTATTTAAAAAATAGCTATGTTACCTAAAAATAAAAAAATGGTTATTAACGAAGCAACTGAAAGGTAGTTTAATTAACTGTTTTCTTTTCAGTGCAGGGTCGATCGCGAAAATAATTCTACATTTAGACCACATTTACCGATCTACTAATTATAGAGGTTCTAAGAGGGAGGGAATATTACATGTGGAATGCGCGGTTGCAAATGGCCGAAAAATAATTTTTAAAAACTATGAACAACGGACCCAAACGGCGAATCGGGTCATGCGCAATTGATGCTTCGTGGTGGTCACGTTAATCGTACATTCGGATAATTAGCATATTTTGATGACCATGTTCGACAAAAACCTCTTATTTGAAAAAGTAACCTACATAGCATACACATTATTAAAAGAGCTAAATGGCGCAATATTTATTCAAAATATTTCGCATAATTTGGCGAATGCAGCCGGCAAAGGATTTTTTTTAAAGTTACCTACACTTTATTAAATTATGTATTAACTAAATAAAAAGGATTTAAAAAATTTTCAGACTTTATAAGCAAGGGACAGTATTGTATCAAATTATAATAAGTACGAAACAGAATTAAGAAATATTCTTAGTGAGTTTAAACGACATTTTTTCTAATTTAAGAAAACTGACATCTGTTTTCTCTTTCATGACCTATCCATGTTCTTGTGTGGATGTTGAAAAAACTGCTTTTGAAATATTGCATACCTTCGACCTAAACTTCTATCGAATACGAGGTATTGCATATTATTATAGATATACACCTTAAAGCCAGGGCAACAGATACAAAATGGTGGTCTTTAATATCTGAAGAAAAATATTCACGTCTGAAACAAATCGCTCTGCAGTTAACAGCATTGTTTGGATTAACCTATTTATGCGAATCTGCGTTTTCCGAAATAAAAATAATAAAATCAAAATACCGCTATTGGCTAATTGAGGAACATCTGTCATCATACTTGCAGTTGGCACTCAGTATATACGTAGGGTGTTCAGTAAGTTTTGAGATACTTTATAACTAAATGGTGCAGGAAAGTAACATTGATGTTTTTTGTTTGTACATGTCATGACATGTCGTAGTCCTTCATAGGTATTAGTAAACTATCAGTTTTGTGCCAGTTCGTGTCCAGCGATTTTAGCGCAATAGCGTCGTGGACGACTATCGAGTGCCGTGCAATTTTGAAATACAATTTTTCACGTGGGTTATCTCAAGAACAGTGTTTAGAAGAAATGAAGCCTATACTTGGTGATGACTGTCCATCTCGTGCGACCATATAGTTACAGATAGTACAAACAATTTCAGCGGGGCTCGTTTTCGCTTGAAGACGCCTCACGCTCAGGTCGACTGTGTGAAGTAGTTACCCCAGAAAACATATCTGCCGTCCAAAAGCTATAGAAACAAACCGACGAATTACCTATCGACAGTTAGAAGAGACATTGAACATTAGTTTAGCAACATTACACACGATCATACATGAGCACTTGGGTTTTAGAAAAAATTGTACTCTTTGGGTTCCACACAAGTTTACTCCCGAGCAGCAGACACAAAGAGTGAATTGATGTAAAAAAACGATGTCCAAATTCCAGGAGGGTAAATCTAAAGACATAGTGTCAATCGTCACGGGAGATGAAACTTATCTTAATTATTACGACGTCCCAAATAAACAACAGAATAAGATATGGGTTCTCGAAAGTAAAGAAACTCCGACCGAAGTTCGCAAATCAAGATCTGTAAAAAAAATAATGATAGTTGTTTTCCTTGGTTCGAGAAGAATAATTGACCGTGTTGTGCTCCGAGAACAGAAGACCGTAAATGCTATCTGGTACACTACAGTATGTCTTTCAAAACTTATAGAAAAGTTAAGAGTGATTCGCCCAAACTCGCAACTCGCTAGCTGGTACCTTCATCATGACAATGCCTGACCTCATCGAGCTGAACTTACCAGTCAATTTTTGACAGATGCAGGCTTGAGACTTTTGGAACATCCGCCCTGTAGCCCCAACTTGGTGCCGTGTGACTTTGGGTTGTTTTCTTTTGTCAAGAGCCAACTGAAAGGACAAAAGTTTAAAACTGAAGACGCGCTACTGGAAGCCTGAGTGATCGACGTTTGCCGATACAACCGAAGCCGCCACAAGCGCGCCCATGTGAAGTACTTAGAAGATATGCAGTGCCATGCATCGATATCTAAAGATTAAGTAACATTCGGTACTAGTGAACCATGTTTTATTTATAGTATATCTGTAATTCGTTCGTAAACAATATTTGACCTTTACAGTTTCCGTTCGTTCTCGGTAGTGATTAGACGTTGGAAGGGAGCTCACACCGGGCTCTCACGTGGATTCGTGCATGGAGGATGTAGAAGACGTTCTGGTGCCCCGAGGAAGATAGGAAACTCACTGCTAAATTGAAAAGGCATCTTTTTTCTGGAGCTAGGCACTGTGAGCGAAGATTCCTATAACCTGATGTTTTTCGTTTTGGCGTACTGCACGAGGTATTCTTCAATGGCGGAGAATGGAGGCGGGCGCTGCGAGAGACGTCAGTACTGAAAGAAACCGGTTATGCGCGATACCAGCAGCAGCTCTTGGGAAGATGGCCGCAATTTATGCATTTCATAGCTTTCTTATTGACATGTGCTAGGAACTTCTGGGAGCTACAAAGCTCGACTATCCAAAGGTTCCAACGACAAAGTCCTGGAAAACTTATAAGCGACATCGCTTATATGATCGGAAGGGAGAGAGCTGGCAATTGACTTGCATCAACGCCAAAAACAAAGCAGTATCCAGTATATTTGACCTTTAAAAAATGTGTCTTCCTACCTAGTCGATCGCTTGCCGCTAATTTTTTTCATTCGCTGATAGTTCAAGTTTGAGCATCCCTTATATGTAGGGTATCCCATTTTAATTAAAACTGCGGGGTATTTCAGTTGTTAATAAAACTAAAACCTTGCGGTTTTTGCGAACTTAAGCTACTTTTTTGGTGAAACAAAAGATGCCATAAACAGAGCCGTTATGGCCCTTCTAGTTTTTGAGCTACAGGGCAATATTGAAAATATTGTATTTTCAAGTACCCCTTGTATCTCAGTTAACTCACAACGTATCAAAATAGTAAAAACGGATTTCTAAATAATTTTTTAGGTTGAATACAGTAGCGTAGACAGTATTATTATAAAAATTATTATTTTTGAAATATTGACCAATGTTGTTGTAACAGTCTGTGCATAAAATTTGGTTAATTTAAATTACTTAATACTTTCCAGTATTCTTTAAGGAATGATATGCCTCCAAATTCCGGGTTTGTGATCTATAAAAACACTATATGCACTCGTCAAAGTTAATAATTATAAGCCTTTACTATAGTTTACTTTTTAAAATATCCTTCAACTATCTTATTTTTAACCATGTAAAGTGGGGTATATCAAATACAAAAATGATAATATTGTAAATCGGTTCGTCACTTAATAGTTAGAAAACCAATTAAAAAAAAAACATTAGGATTCCTAAATAAACCGAATTAGAATTTTTATATTAAATTTTGCTTATAGAATCAAAATTAAATTCTAAACACCTTTTTCAAATAACTTTTTGGATATCACACCAATCCGAGTCACTTTTTGATATTTTAATTTAATTTTTATTAATTATTCCCTCAACTTAAGCCCGTGAGCCAGATATTATAAATTATTTTCAGGTTACTGAATAAGCAGAGGTGATTGCCAAAAAAATAATTAATTTAAAAAAAATCCACATCTGTCCAACTATTTGACCGTCACTATATATCTTGAGGACTTTATTCATAGGATCACGTTGGGCCAATAATAACAGCCAATTCGACTAAGACCCAAAATCCAGAAGGTTAGTGCGGAGTCCTTTGGCAAGTAGTTAGTGATCCCTGGACCATTTTTTAAGTCATTACTAACAAGCTAATTTTTCGTTAGTAGCTTTATTTTAACGGAACGCCCAACTTTTTTCCGTAAAACAATTTTCGTTGATGGTAGCTTACAGGAGTAGCAGGAATTAAATGTGTGGATTTGACAGATATCAAAAATGTATTACATACACGGATTTTCTACAAAATGTAAGGTTTATTCATAGAGTCCCCTATCGCTAATGTGTGGTTAACGATGTCGTGAAAAATAACTACTAACCAGCTGATTTTTTTTCTGTTGATTAAATAATATTTATATAATTTAACAACCACATTGTCTTACAAATTGCGAGGTACGTCATCCTGGTTTTTTGATATTTATCACATTTAAATGGGTATTTAATCTCTGCTACCCCTGTATCCACCACCAATAAAAATGTTTTAAGGAAAAAGGTGGTCGTCTCGTCAAAATAAAGCTACTTACGAAAAACAAGTAATGACTTGGAAAAATGGTCCAGGAGATTCGTAACTAAAGGCAATACACAATATAGTCTAAGATCCGAATAGAAAGCGACCTTCACCTCACATTTGTTTACCGAATAAAAACTGTTTTTATATTAAAGATAATATTTAAACAAAGGTATTGCCATAGGGTTGCCTAAAAAAATAAGGTTAAGGTTATGACTCAAATAATAAAAAGTAAGTTTTAAAATTTTGTGAGTGACTTTGTATAATGTCGATTTTTATTTTTTTATTGTACATGACAGTACTAATATATTAGTAAATTTTGTTTCTTCGATTTAATAAGTAAAGCTGTGGTAAATTTTTAAATTTTGAGCTTTTTTTGGTACATTCTGAATTATTTAAAAATATATATTTTAATAACTAGCATACGTATGTGTTTAAAAATACAGAGGTTGCCATTATACCAGGTGTGTCAAAATTTTGAGGATATGTTAGTAAATTAAATATGGCCTTGACCTAATTTTTTTAGGCAATCCTATGGCGATGTCTTTGTTTAAATACTATCTTTAAATAAAACAATTTTTATCCGGTAAACAGATGGGTGAAGGTCGCCTCCTATTCGGATCTCGTACTATTAATAAAAATAATAAATTTAGATAATTTGGATAACAAAAAAAAAATCAAGTTATTTTACTTTAAAATACTTGAAGTTAAAAAATATTAATACAGAAAGAAATCTATGTTTTCCCTTTTCTAAGACACTCGTAGAAAAAGCGTTGGTCATAGCCTATTGGCAAAGTGTCATTTAATTGATATTGCGTGCAGCAAAGTATCACTTTGTGCACTGTTAGAAAAATAAATAAAATATATTAAATAATAAATACATTAATTGATACTGCATTACTAGAACTAACATTGAGCTAAATATACTATTTCTTGGGCACTTTATATTGAGAATAGAGAAATATTGCAAAGTAAAATAGGGCCAGGCACTAATAATACCGGCCTTATTTTGACATTTAAGCTTGCGCAGATGCAGGGTCGGAGAAGGACTTCCTTAATAAGGATAGTGCCTGGCTTTATTTATGACGGTTTTGGGTCGTGCCCTATTTTGGTCTTATTTTAGCTTCGGAACTGTTCGTATAACCGAAGGGCTACCGACTACAAAATATAAAAGTTTTAAAAATACCTAAAACCTTGCTTTTTAAAAGTATTTCTGTAATTGTTTAAAACAAAACCCGACAACACAAAACAATAAAGAAAAACTACCAAACATGTTTCCCCATTTTTTTAGGTTAATGGCACTGTCAACATGATTTGCAATAACTCTAAATTATTGGCACAAGCACTATTTAAATGAGGCCGGTATTAATAATACCCGAGCTTAATAAGGCAACTTGCAATAATTCTCCATTAACACCTGAAAGAATAATGTATTAGATTGGTATTAAAATCAGTAACTATAGTAACTTAATATTTTTTTAAATATCAGTGCCCAAAGTATATCTGGATAAGTGGCAAAAAATATCTACCTATTTTATTAGGTTATAGCAGGCGTTTCCAAACCTATTTTGACAGTGACGACTGTGACGCCCTTGAGAGCTTCCAACTGTCTTACGACGCACTTAAAGTGTAGAGAAGTCAGGAGGCCCAAAAAATAAAATGAATGACCAAAAAAAGGTCCTTTCCTCCTTTACTGCACCAAGTCTAAAAAAGCTAGTGGAGAGCCTTGAACTTGAAGGCCAAAAAATGGACCTTTCTCTTGTTTGACGCAGTAAGGCGCGACAGAAACAAAAACAGGTTTCTTTTTTTGTCGCATCAATACGACAAAACAAAAGTCCTCATGTTTAAAAACCAACAAAACAACTACTTTGGTATTACATTTATACTTTGATGTGACGTGATTTTACTACCAAATTTAATTTAGACAATTTTTACGGGGATGGGAATTATTCCCACCGGGCCACCGCCTGAATTCAACACCATATTTAAGTAAAATATGTCACTGTAAAAAAGTGTTTATTTTATAAACAAGTAACAATCATTATTTTTTAACGCCCGTTATAAAATGTTGTTTTTTAATCGTTAATATAAAGGTGAAGCACTCCACTTTAGTACACTACATAAAGTTTTAAAAATTTAACACTATTTTTTTCAATGTGTTAGTGTTTTGTTGCCATGCCTACTTTAATTTATTTAAATATTAACTTAGGCAATGTAATAGTAAACGCGACATCAACTGAACTGAAGTTCAAGTTACTTTTGATTTTGCCATTATTTCTTTTAGTTAACTAAACTAGAATTTAGCATTTGAAAGTTTTTAAATAAATTTTATAGAAAATTTATAGTAACTATGAATTTGGATGACTCAGAAATTGAGAACAAATTTACATATACTGTGTTGGAATTCTTTCTATAAAAAGTAAATACTAATATTTTGTAATATACAGGTGTGAGCAGAAAAAAACTGGAACGATGGATTATTTCAGCAACCGTCAAATATAAATGAACCAAATTTTGTGTCAAGGGGTAACTGAACATGAAGAATTTAAACATAAATTTTTCAAGGTGGTCAAGTTTATAGTTTCTTTCTATAGGTAAAGGAATTTTAAAATTTTAAATAAGATACCCTATTTTTAACACGCTTTTTATTATTGTAATTAATTTCTTGTTTCTACTTTATTATAACCACATATTTTTGTTTTTTTTACTCCCGTTAGTTTTGGAAATATGACATTATGTTTTTTGTAATTAATTCAAAAAGGCTAGGTATGGTTAATTATCTAAAAAACTGATTCAACCAATATTTGTCAAAATTAGTACAGGGGTGAAACTGGACCTTCTAAATTTATGAATATCCTTTTTGCGACGTTTTCAAAATTCTTGTAAAAAGTCAAGAAAAGGGAATAAGAAAAATTTAATAATTATGAAACATGGCAAATGCAATTCCTGAATTTAAAATGTCCAGTTGCTCTCCTGTACCTATTTTGACGAATTTAGGTTGAATCGTTTTTAAGATAATTGACCATATCTCGTGGTTTCTGTATTTAAGCTTGATGCTTCTTCTTCTTGATATCTTCGAAAATGACAGGAGTAAAAATGCGATAATATCAGGTCATAATAAAGTTAATGCAAAGCAAATGATTACAATTGGAAATATAATTTGAAATTCTTCATGTTCAGTTACCCTTTGCACAAAATTTGGTTTAATTATATTTAACGGTTGCTGGGATAATTCACCGTATCCAGTTCTTTCCACTAACCCTGTATGGATACATAGTTATGAAGATAGTATAAATTGTTTCCGAAAGAAAAGAATGGTATGATTTTTTGTTGCGATTTAATGGCCGTGTTACAAAGATTTAAATTATTTAGTAAAAACAAGTACATAAAATATGTATAAAATGTCATCCCATGTCACATGTTATCCAGACAAAATAAGTATTATGATCTTTAAGACTTATTAATAAGACGATCGCAAAGAAAAAAACATTGTAACTGCTTGTGACAATTTAACCGTTAACGCGCTCGCTTTAAATGACCCTTTATACAGAGTGATTCAAAAATCGATCACGAAACTTAAGGGGGTGATTTCTACTTGACAAAATAAGGGTAGAGCTTCATATAATTTTTTTTCAAAATGTCATTCGTTTTCAAATTACAAGCCGTCAAAGTTCAATTTTTATCATTGTTTTTTCATCCATCTTGCATTAATTTTTTAACCAATCCAGTTGATATTTGGCACACAAATCGAGCTTTGCAGATTCTAAAATTTTAAGACAAAGTACTTTTTTAATACCTCCAGAGGGCACTTTACCTAAAACTTAAAATGTATTTACATCATAACTTTTTAATTTTGACAGATATCACAAAGCTGGGGCGCCATTTTATAGACAATCAAAAACTTTTAAAAGAAGGTACTGTTTATTAAAGTTGATAAACCTGACCGTTTAGGCACAAAATAGACATCAAAGTTTTCATAAATTTCAATCAAATTACCTACATACATACAGGGTGTCCAGTAACTTAACCGACAAACTTAACCAAACGATTCTACAACAAAAAATAAGAAAAATACTTCATATAGACATATGTCCTAAACGTCTTAGTTTTGGTTAGTTTTTTTTTAATATTTAACACACCGTAGTTCAAAAACTAATATGTTAAGGACATATGTTTATATAAAGTTTTTTTCTTATTTTCGAGTGTAGAATCGCCCCGTAAAGTTTGTCGGTTGATTTACTGAACACCCTGTATGTATGTAGGTAACTTGATTGAAATTGATGAAAATTTTGATGTCTATTGGTGCCTAAACGGTGAGGTTTATCAACTTTAATAAAAAGTATCTTAGTTTTTGATTGTCTATAAAATGGCGCCTCCAACTTTGCGATATCTGTCAAAATAAAAAAGTTATGATGTAAATAAATTTTAAGTTTTAGGTAAAAGTGCCCTCTGAGGGCATTTAAAAAGTACTTTTGTCCTAAAATTTTAAAATCCACAAAGCTTAATTTGTGTGCCAAATATCAATTGGATTGGTTAAAAAATAAATGCAATATGGCAAAAGAACCAAAATAAAAATTTAACTCTGACGGCTTGTAACTCAAAAACGAATGACATTTTGAAAAAAAATATATGAACTTTTACCCTTATTTTGTCAAGTAGAATTACCCCCTTAAGTTTCGTGATCGATTTTTGAATCACCCTGTATTAATCGCTCCTACTAATACCCTGGTTAGTTAAATAACTATTTAAATTTTATTATTTTTGGAGATACGTATACACGTAACGAAAAATTTAAATGGACAAATATCTTTTAAATTGAAAGAAATATCCCGGATGCGCCAAGTACCAGAATTCTTCGTAATACTCGTCTTTATTAGCTAGAAAAAGATGTCATAGTGTGAATCTTAAGGACAATTCCATAATATGTAACGTATGATGTATGCAAGAAATACTACATCATTAAATGATAATATTTATTTCATAAGTTAATCATAAATAATATTAATATGTCGAAAATATATACGGTTAAAATGGCCAGTACCAAGAAAAGCGTAGTTTATGGTTATCGTTGGTTTCTTCACTTTCAATAAAAAGTTAATTTAGTTTTATCTGCAGAAGAATCTTATTAATGATAATATATTCAAGGAACACTACATCGTTAAATTATTGTAATAATAATGTGAGTACAATAAAAATACATACTATCGATCCGCACATACGCTTAAAAGTGGTTTCTTGCTTGGCACTGGCTAAACAACCGCCTGCGGTATCTATACAGGGTGATTCAAAAACATATGCCATCGCCTAAGCGGAGATTTCTTAGCCAAAAATAAGACAAAAATGTTATATGAATATGGGTCCGCAAATGCTTTGTTTCCAAGATACAGGGCGTTTAATTTTTGATAATTTTTCTTTTTTCTTTTTAAATATTTTTAAAACTACCCCAGCGATTTGGCTAAAATTTGGGACATAAGGTACATTTATTAGTAGGCATATTTTGACTACAAGGGATTTGCTTTATTTTTACCAGAGGCGTACTTGTGGGGTAGACACAAAATATTTTTAAATTAAAACATGTACGCCACTGATTTTAATTTCGTTTGGTTTTCGGGATATTTGCGATTTTAATAAGGGCTGCAGCTACTGACTTCCACCTACGTTAAGCTATAAAACATCAAAGAAGGCTTTGAAGTTAATAAAAAAAATTGACTTAAATTTGACAAATTGGCTATTGTATTACCACAATCGTTTTTATCATAAATTTTTGATCTTACTCATTAAAAATGCCATTTTACTAATTATAGTTCGTCAGAGTTAACAGATATGTTTTTAATTTATGGTGAGACCAGACAAAATTCAAGAGAAGCCGTCAGACTTTATGCTGAGAGATACCCGCTACGAAGAGCCCCTAGTAAAATCATTTTTGAGTACATCGTAATTCGTTTAAGAGAAACTGGCTCTATCAAACCTGTAAAAGAAAATTCCGGGCCTTCAAGATTTCGTCGTACAGTTAAAGCTGAAGAAGCAGTACTAAATTCGGTAGAACGTGATCCTAATATCAGTACCCGAATAATTTCCAATGAACTAGGAATCATTTCTCAAGCTTCGGTAGTGCGAGTTTTGCAAGAACAACAACTGAAACCATATCATTTTACAAGGGTACAAGAACTTTTACCCAGGGATTATGGCCCTAGACAAGTATTTTGCCAATGGTGTCTCAATCAGCTGCAAAATGACCGGCGTTTTTCTAAATATGTACTTTTTACTGACGAGGCATCTTTCACACGAAGAGGCATTATAAACTTTCATAATAATCATACATGGGCGGAAGAAAACCCTCACGCTTTGCAGAAAACAAATTTCCAACATCATGAAATTATCGGACCTGTAGTTCTACCGACTAAATTAAATGGAGCGTCTTACCTCAATTTCTTTTTCTAAGAAACAATAACAGATTATGGATCCAACATGACGGAGCACCACCACATTTTGCGGCTGAATTAAGAATATTTTTAAATGAAGCGTATGGTCCTCGCTGGATTGGTCGTGGAGGACCAGTCGCATGGCCACCAAGGTCACCAGACATGAATCCCTTAGATTTTTATCTCTGGGAACATGTTAAAGAAATTGTTTACAAAAGGGTCGTGAATACGAGGCAGAAAATGATACAAAGGATAGAGGGGGCATTTGAAACAATAAGACAAAATCGACTATTTGCGCAAAAGTACGCACATCTTTAGGACGAAGACTAAGAGCATGCAGCGACAGTTGAAGGAGTGACATTTTCAGCATCTTGTTTAGCCACTTTTTAAGTTAAATTGCAGGTTAGTTTTTTCTTTTTTTTTTTTAAATTAAAGCACTCTTTGATGATTTTTATAATTTAACCTAGATGGAGGTCAGTAGGTGCAGCCCGTAATTAAAATCGCAAATATCCCCAAAACCAAACGAAATTCGAAAAGATGCATAGACAAGTTTTGTTAAGCATTTGGTAAAGTATTTAATTGTGCTATCAAAATTTATTAAAATCAGTGGCGTACATGTTTTAATTAAACAAATATTTTGTGTCTACCCCACAAGTACGCCTCTGGTAAAAATATAGCAATTTCTTTATAGTCAAATATGCCTACTAATAAATGTACCTTATATCCCAAATTTTAGCCAAATCGCTGGCGAAGTTTTAAAATATTCAAAAAAGAAGAAAAGAAAAATTATAAAAAATTAAACGCCCTGTATCATGGAAACAAGGCATTTGCGGACCCATGATCATATGACATTTTTGTCTTATTTTTGGCTAAGGAATCTCCCCATAGGCGATGGCATATGCTTTTTGAATCACCCTGTATATTGATGGGTTTTTGACAAAACATCGTAAAGCTGGCTGTCCATGAGAGCGGTTTTCCGCCCGCGTATTAAAAATACGCGCAGAAAATCCGCTGACACGTCCATTGTAGCGGAAAATATTAAAGCGTTTTGTTTTGAATATGGTGATTTTATGTTAGAATTTTCTTTGGTTGATACTACGGTTGTGAAGGTCACTAGATGTCAATCATCATTTGTCTGTGGGATGGCAAATGGATTGGATAAGGGATAATAAGAAAACAATTTTAATTTTATTATGTAAAAAATAAGGCAACTTTGGTTAATAGCTTGTCTTACTGCCTGCTGTCCATGAGAGCGGTTTTTCGCTTGCGGATGATAATTCAGCGTTGTGATTGGCGGGAAAAGCATTTTAAATTTGCACTAACCAATCACAACGCTTTTTATCATCCGCGAGCGGAAAACCGCTCTCATGGACGGCCGGCTTTAGTCTTTTATTTACCACATACACTTTTTTGTTACCTATTTACCTTAGAGTACAAGCTATGACGCTGGCCTGCAGTTATTGGTTCACGAATTCGAATACCGATTTTCAGTATTCTGCCCAACGCTGCTGGGTACTAAGACCTCTTAACTCTATTTTTTAAATATTTTGAATTCTATTAAAAAGAGAACAATATGTATTACATGCATTGTTAAAGCGGTTTGGCAACCAGTGATACATTAACGCAAGGCTCATAATTTTAGCAGAAGTGCTCAATTCCATGAAATGATTTTATATTTCTTTGCTAACAATTTTATTTATAGCTTTTTTTATGTTTTCGTGTTATTTCTTGCTTTTTAGCCACTGTAACTTTGTATAACTTTGGATTTTATTGTTTATAGTTCAATCAAGTTATTATTATTGTATAATTTTAAAGCAAATGGCAGTGTATTTTAAATTCAAATATTTGCTACTATGGGGGCTAGGTGGCGCAGCGCCCCTGGGCTCCCAAGGTCAGGGGGCTCCTTGGTTTCTAAATACATTTTTTCCCACATTTAAAATTTAAGAAAAAGCAGAATAATTGTAAAGAGATAAAAACCTTTTTTTTTTTTTGTAATTTAGTTGGGGCCTATTTTATTTTTAACCCAGGGCCTTTTCATAAAAATATGTAGTTTTCTTTCCCCAACAAGCAATATATACTGTGGCATTACTTGCCTAAAATATCGCACGCAGCTGATGTCGTGCAACACATGCATTATTTGAGTATGGTGTGCGATGGTAAGCTAATACTTTAAAACGTTTTAAGTGCAGTATTTAAATTACTTGGCATGTTGCGTGTTTGATGTATCATTAGTGGACACTTTGCCTGACGTCAAGCAAACGATAGGATATAAATGCCGCTGCAAAGGTGTTTGCCGCACCTACTGTAGATTTGTATTTCTTTTTCTTTTAGTTTTCTTTTTTTTTTTCAATTATATATAATTATACTCTCTAAAAGAACTGCACAAAATGCTACCACAAATTCCATGGACCAAAATACTGAGATGTAACGCAATTTACCTCATTTGAAAAGTTGATCCTTTGCAAAATACTGGGTGTCAAAGTTTTTATTTTACTTTAGTTATTTTTAAATCTATTGTACAAAAAAATCACATAATTCAGTACTAAAAGACAGACATTAGTGTTCGACAAATGCAAGCTTGCAGCATAAGGAAATAACACGCAGTAAGGAGTTTTTTGGTCTTCTATTCTAGAAAAATGATTTCGCCTATTTATTAAGAATACTTAGTGTTCGAAAAATTCAACCTTGCAGTTTAAGGAAATAACAAACAGAGGGGACTTTTCTAGCTCTTTAATTTTAGTAAAATAATTTGCGAATACTTGTTAAAAGTACTTAGTTTGGCTTTGTTCATTTTTTAATTAATTATTAGCAAAGAAACTTAATGGAAGGTTTTTAAAGTCGGGCATCAAAATATGCTATTTTTATTGTCGTAAAATGTAGAGAAAGCCACCTGTAGTTCTTAAGTTTAAAGTAATATAACTTTTTTATTTCTTGGTATATTTAAATTTTAGTAGAAAATTTTCATTCTCCCATATTTTTGGCACAAAAAAGTTATACTTGATAAACGAGCAACGGTTTTAAAGATATTGCAGATTAAACATTTTATTCCATACAAAAGTTTTGCATTGCACTTTACGCTTTATCTAGGCCGCCTGGAAATGGCCAAATAGTAAATAGTACGAGATCCGAATAGAAGGCGACCTTCACCCATATGTTTACCGGATAAAAACTGTTTATAGTATTTAAACAAAGGTATCGCCATAGGGTTGCCTAAAAAAATAGATCAAGGCCTTATTTAATTTAAAAAATACCCTTAAAATTTCTGTTACACCGTGTATAATGGAAACTCCCATATTTTTAGATATATACGTATGCTAGTTGGGAAAATATATATTTTTAAATAATGCAGAATGTACCAAAAAATTTAAAAATTTACCCCAGCATTTATAAAGTCGAAAAAACAAAATGTACTAGTATACTGTAATATACAATAAAAAAATAAAAATTTACATTATACAGGGTCACTCAAAAATTTTAGGACTTACTTTTTTAATTGGTCATAGCCTAGACCTATTTTTTCTTTTAGGCAACCCCATAGCAATTTCCTTGTTTAATTACTATCTTTAATATAAAATAATTTTTATTCGGTAAACAGATGGGTAAAAGTCGCTTCCTATTCGAATCAGAAACTAAGAGGAAAGTGACCAAATATAGAACACCATTTTGTTTTTACACATAATTTGCATAAAATTATAAATAAAAAACTTTTGGTAGTAATTATTAGCAATCATATATGTGTCCCTTATTTTGTAAAAATGTTGCATTGGTTAATTTTAATTAGGATTTAAAAAAAAAACTAAAAAATGATGAGGCTGGCTAAATATGGAATACGTTTCCCAAATATGGAATACTATAAACAGTAGACTGGGTCAAAAAAGCGACTTTGTTTTTTTTTAATATACCGGAAAAATTGTTTATGGTGACAAAAAGAAAATATCGTAAAGATTTGAGCCCTTAATATTAATATTTGAAGTCAATTTCCTTAAATTTAGCATAGTAGTATTTTTAAGAACCTTAAAAATTTATGAGAAAGCGATAAAACAAAACGTTGCTACAGCGACGAAAGGGCTTGCTCTACTGGCCTGTTACCACTTCTACCTGCGAATGGGCATTAAAAAAAAGGGACAAACCCCTCTTATTGCGTGTGTGAGTTTCCGTTTAAGAAAAAATGACAGTATTCCATATTTGGGATACTATTCCATATTTGGTCACTTTTCTCGATATTACATTACAAATATGAAAACTGACTAACTTTACACAATCCCACGAGTGTAAGAGAGTCATTATCGCACAAGTAATGTACACTATTTTTCCTACAACCACAAATTATTCACCAAAAACTAAGTTTTAAATTTGTTTGTCTTTACAGAAAAAATAAGAAAACAAATTAAAAGTTTGCAACATCAAGGTAATATATATATATTTCCTTACTGCGGTATATTAAACTGCTTAACAATATTTTTATATCGTAAATCACCTACCTAGTAGCTACAGTCAGTCAAAAAAGTCTCCATGCACTAGTCTTTTTAAAGAATATTTTTATGTGTGCTTCCTAATTTATGTTTATATTCAAAAATATTATAAGTAAATATCGGACGTCCTTTTAGGAGTTATAAAAACAAAAGTGAAGTCTTTAATAAAACTTTATTTGAACAATGAAGAATTAAATAGTAATTTTAACAAAAAATACCGTCAAAAAAGTCTCCATACAGTAGTATTTTTTATTATAAAATTGTTTAATACTTAAGGTCTAATACTTTGTTCAGTTACCATTTACTTTAATAATTGCATTAATCCTTTTTGGAAGACTTAATACAAGCTTTCTTGTAACTTCTGGCGGAATTTTCTCTAACTCTTGTCTTATTTTGTTTTTGAGATCTTCCTTATTTCTAACTTGGTGTTTTTTACGCGACGCTTTAGATCTTTCCACAGGTGTTCTATTGGGTTAACGTGTGGGGTGGTGTGTGAAGTTGCTGGCGGACATTGTGGCTCATCCATTCACGTACAAGCCTTGCAGTGTTCTTGAGATCGTTATTTTGTTGGAATAAATAACGACTCTCAAGACCAAGCTTTTAGTACTTGGGTTTAGATTATTTCTTATATTATTTAGTAGACATGTTGGACCATAATACCATCAATAAAGACCAAATTGCCAGTCCATTGGCTGACATACATCCCCATAGTAAGACATTACCTCTTCTGTACTTCACTGTTACACAAACATTTTCTGCTTTTAAGGCTGTTTTTTCCTCCAGACTTTATCCCGCCATCTGATCCAAAAGGTTATATTTAGTGATTAGACAAAAATTAACATTTTTGGCTCAGATGGCGCGATAAATCTGGAGGAAAAAATACAGCCTTAAAAATTGAAACTGTTTGTTTAAAAGTGAAGTACAAAAGAGGTAATGTCTTACTCATGGGGGTGTATGTCAGCCAATGGGACAGGCAATTTGGTCTTTATTGATGGTATTATGGTCCAACATGTCAATATGTCCAACTCCTAAAGGGACTGCCAATAATTTCTACTTTATAATATTTTTGATAATAAACATAAATTAAGAAGCACACATGAACACATTTTTTTTAAAAAAGACCAGTGTGTATGGAGATATTTTGACTGACTGTATGTATACCTTTATCATTTTAGGATTTAAAAAGGTCCTTATAGTCCATAAGCAAGCGACAGATTTTCATGACCAATTTCTTTCCAGTGCATAACTTGTAAAATGGTTTAACAGGGTTGTACATTAATTGTTGTGAGCGATGGTCAAGTTGCGGCGCCAATCGGTGAAATTATACAGGGTGCTCCAAAGAAAAGATCTCATATTAAAACTTGTGTTTTTTTTTTTAATAGAACACCCTGTATATAAGTTCAGTTTTGGATTGTAGAAATAAAAATAATGTAGTTTTTATTAGCAATACCTATACCAAAAATGTAAGGTTTTAAGGAAATTTAGAATTTTTAAAAATTATTGACAAAATATAATTTTAATATCTTACGCTTGACTAAGACTCCTTTTACATTAATGAAAGTATGGACCTTTTATACGTAGAGAACGCGGAAAGTCGGCAAAGTCAAAGGCTTCGTATAATTTTTTATCACTCTGTCCAGCGAAACCGGCTTGTGTAAAACGAGGGTGAATATTATGTGAAATAACTAGAAATATACAGGGCGTCCGGAAATTAATATAATATAAAATATTAGTTACCGGACACCCTGTACAATTTATAGTAAAAATGTTAAATGTAGGTTATTGTACACTTAATTTTCTAGAAATCTAACATATTATAAAAGTCAAGCATAGGTAAGGTAGGATATATTAAAACTATGTTTTTGTCATGATTCTTTTAAATCCCAAATATCTTAAAAGCCTTACAGTTTTGGTGTAGAAATCGCTAATAAAACTTACATTTTCTCCTACAGTTTTAAAATTTATAATATACACGGTGTTTTATTTAAAAAACACACAGGTTTAATATTACCCTTTTTTTCTGAGCCCCTTGAAATTCCACCATCGGAGACGCAGCTGACGCTCATAAGCAATTCCATATAATTGAAGTATTTTACGAGTTATGGACTAAGAGAAAATCACTGACAAAATTTTGCATATTTTACGGTCTTTTACTTAATAGATATCGCAACTCCAAAATTGTTTTTAAATAACAATATGACAGCGGTAACAGTTGTTGTTTCTTTCGTGCTGGCGTAGAGCATGTGATATTTTAGTTTTTAGAATGACATTTTAAGATATAACACACTAGTGTTGTAAATTATGTTTGCCAAAACATATTTTATACAATATTTTAAATTATCCGGTTAATAAATATATTTTAAATTATAAAGTATTTATAGAAGAATTAATCGCCGAACGGCCTTGCAAACGACAGTCTTTCCTTTCAGTTTATTTATCTTCTGATGATTAATTTCTCTTCTGGTAAAAAGCTAATAGTAGTTCACAAATTAATGACTTGTAAAAAATTACAACCTATTAAGACCGGATTAATAAAGTTACTTTCGAATTTAGTTATCTTATATAAACCCTGAACATCTCCGGACCAGTGCCGTATTAACCATTAGGCTGACTAGGTTACAGCCCAGGGCGCCATGAAAAAATAGGCGCCAGACAGGGAGGTAATAGGCGCTAGACAGGGAAGTTTTTAAAAAAGTTTAGGTCGGGTGGGGATTTTTGGTGACTAATGTCTCTGTGAATAAGGTGATTTGGAATGAAATAGGCGCGAAAAAGAGGAATGACCTTTTTATTTTTTTTTGTCATCAAATTTTTTCGGGTGGTGAAGTAAGTCGCCTGGCACTTAAAAGAGGGCGCCCCAAACAGTTAATTCGACCCTGCTCGGACCAGGATACGAAATCAAATTTTCAGTAGTCAAGACAACCGTGCAGTTGGAGGACATTCCGATAAGGTAAAAGTCCTTTTATGAGGCACTGTTCACACTTATGATACATTACAGAAAATACTAGTTTATTACATTATACTTTTTATAAATTTATTAAACACAATACAGGGTGTTTCGAAATTTATGCATTTTCAATGCCATATTCTACGTCAAAAATAAGCCCTTGTCTCCAATATAAACATATGTGCGGAAACGCTTACCACTCTTGATTTTTAATTTGTATTTGGTACATTGCTTTAAAAGCAGCAGAAGGAATTTTCTATGTAAAATAAAAAATATATATATTAGTGGCGTTTGTACCGTATTTGTATAGACTATTTTTAAGATAAAAATGCTTTTTCCAAAAATTTAAATTATTTTGGAATTCCCCATTATATTTAAAACAAATTTGATTTTTACTTTTTTCCCGAACGATGCACCATTTTCGAAAAAAATAAAAAAAATAAATTAAAATAAAAATCACTTTGTTGCATGACAAAATTTGCAAAAAATTTGACAAAAATGTTGAACATTTAAACATAAAATTGTATAGTATATTTCTAACAAGTGCTGAAAGTGCAACTTTTCCCTACGAGACTGCAGTTGACCGAACAACGCGTAGCGGATTACAGTCAAGCGGAAAAGGCACTTTCGGCACGTGTTAAAGCCTATTTTTTCTACGAGTGTGTGGAAAAAGTCAAACTTAACAACCATTTGATAATATTTATTTTTACCATTACTGCGTATTATTATTAACAACAAACAACAAAAGAACAATTGGTTGCATTTTGCAAATGAATCACAAAAGGCAAGTTGTTGTGGGTAAGTTGCGGAGATGAAGATTGCCGTTGGACTCTTTGTTTGACCTCCGGACAGTGCGGACGTGCGTAGAGGACTACAAAGTTCTTCCCGGAGTGGCGGCTAGAGGTGTCGTACGAACGTTTTTTACCTTTTTGCATCTTTCTTCTGGATCTAAGCGCTGCGAGCAAAAATTCCTATGTTATCCTGTTTGGTGGTGAACACGAGGTATGGTCAGTAGTGAAAGTGAAGGTTATACATAACACCAGTAGCAGCTCTTGGTTTGACAGCCGACAATTTATGCATTGCATCGATTGTTGAATTATTTGTTTTCTTTTTGGAATTTCTGGGAGCTACGAGCTCGATTATCCAGATTTTCCGCCGACGAAGTCCTGGAAAGCATATTCTGGAAGGGGGAGAGTGGTGGATTGGACCTGAAGGGACCAAAACCAAGAAAAAAATAGAGAAGATTGACGTTGAGGTGCAATTGAACCGGTCGTCGTTACAGGTAACAGAGACACATTGTTGCTTGTTAGAAGACGGTACAATGGGCCTTAAGTGCGTTTTGCTGTGTTCAAAGGTAGATAAATTTTGGGATAATATTTTCTTTGATAAGTCTGTCTTGAATTGTAGAGCTTTCTAGGTAGCCTTCTGCAACATATGATGACTTCCAACCTCCAAGTCTTTTGATATTCGTTATCCCTTTACCAGAATTAGCTAACATTGTAGCTGAGGAACGGCGAAAGCTATGTCCCGTGTAAAGTTCTGGGTTTGGAAGACGTAAATAGGCAGCTATTTCAGATGGCATCTTGCCAAAAGAATGTATTTCTATGCACTGGACACCACAAGCCAATTTTTTGTAATTAACAAAAAATCTTCTGTGTGATGTTTTGGGCTTTCGTAACTGAAATACTTTCTATACAAAGCTAGATATTTTCCATTTTCAATTTTCTCGGAAATGACAAAACTTCGGCCAGAATGGTTTTTGGAGTCTGGAATATTTACAATTAAAAGATTCCCCTTATCGTCAATATCATCAATTTTTCTCGACGACACGCACTAGCTAGTCCGAAAATTGTAGCTACCTTCATCGCTAGATAGACATCATTTGAAGCATCATTAATACATTTTGCTATTTCATCTTTCAAAAAATTTTGGCCTTCTTGGGTCTAAATCCCACATTTTGCTTCTTCAAAATGATGTAACTTTGAAATATTTGCTTAAATCCATGTTCTTTTCGATCTTAATGACACTTTTTAACATGGAATACCTTGACCATAAGGTATTGAGGTTACATGTTTTAGCAAGTTCCGCGAAATATGCCATAAAAACTTTTACACATACTATTGATTTTTTTCTCGCCACACCAGCTTGTAAATGCTGTATATTCTTTCTCGTACCTGTGCTTCGACTTGGACGGCAACAAATCTAAATTTGCTATTTCGGCTGCTTTTAGAATGGATTCAGGTAATCCCTCGTCAGAAGACTCCATGGGAAACGTTTTTTATTCAACATCGACGATACTGATTAGAATGTACTAAAGACACTTTTAATTAAAATTAATTTAAATTTAACTTAATGATTTTGATCTTTTATAATATGCACACCGGTACCTGTCAAAACTAAAAATCTGATAAGCAAATTTATTATATACCAGGGTTTTTAAAACAATGCTTTTAAAACAATATTAATTTTTAGTAAATATTTTGTTGATTTTACACCTAAATTGTATAAATAAAATAATACTAGCCAATAATAAAATTATACTAAGTCAAACTTCAGAATAAAAACATTTTAAGTACCTGTTTAAGTGGGAACTTTGCTGGGGTTTACTTTTGAAATAAAATGATTTTTGTAAAATTTTTACTAAGAAACTCGTCATGCATCAAAATTGTTTCTATTTTTTTGTTAAAAAAATATGCATCGTTCAGAAAAAGACAGAAAATCAAATTTGTTTGAAATACAATGGGGACTAAAATAATTTTTGATTTTAGGAAAAAGCAGTGACGCACTATTTTTTTCTTGAAAAATAGTTCATACAAATACTGATGAAACGCCACTAATATACTGTGTTTCCGGCTAAGTTCTCTACATATGAGATTTTTTATTATTAATTTTACGAAAAAGGTATTCTTTCTAAAAGTTCTGCATGGTCTAAAACCTTAAATGCAATCATTAGGTATTTATTTTTTTCAGTAGTATACCAGGTATCTAAAAAAAATTGAATTTTGTTTAAGAGGAAAGTACCCTTATTTTTAAAAATATCTAAAATTATTATAAGGGAAAAATGTTTAGAAACAAAAATAACTTTTAAATATGGTAGCTCACTCTATTTATAGGAAAAATGTTTTTTTTTTAATTTTTTAATGATGAAACGATAATAATTTAAATTTGTGCCTTTGTAAATAGTTATTTTGAAATGTAATATTTAAAGAAAGCTCAAGAACCGTCAAAACAATGAAAAATCACAGAAACGTTCGATATCGCATTAAAAATTAAAGAAAAACTTTTCTATTATAAATGAATAAGCATTTTTCCTTAGTAATAATTTTTGATATTTTTAAAAATAAAGGTGCTTTCCTCTTGAACAAAGTTCACATTTTTTGAGATAACCTCGTATACTAATAAAAAAAGAATATCTTATGATTGCTTTTTAGGTTATAGACCATGCAAAACTTTTATAAAGAATATACTTTTTTTTAATAAAATTAATATTAAAAAATGTTTTCTATATGTAGAGAACTTAGGCGGACACACTGTATATACAGTGTGTCCCAGAATAGGTGTTACAAGAGGACAAATGGACCCAAAATTTTGGAATTTTTAATAGTACTTTCAGGGAAATACTGGTATTGGTAATATACAGGACGAGTTTTAACAAAAAATATGAAAAATGACCAAAAGTAAAGAACCTTTAGTTTTAAAAATAGGACAAAATTTTATAAGGAAATGTTGTTAAGAATTAAATTTTTTAGGTAAAATTTAAAGTTAAAGAATTAAAGTAAAAAAATATTTTTGTTAATTTTTAACATTATGCATTACAGTTTTTAAAATACATAAAACTTTTTTTTCTCTACAACTTTTACTTATACAATTTTGTTCTATTTTTAAAAATAAACGTAGTCAGTTTCTGGGCATTTTTCATATTTTTAGTTATAACCTGCCCCGTATAATACTAAGTGGAGTAAAATTTTGAAGTTATTAGTTTTGAATCATGCGACCAGTTTTCCCAAAATATCGTTTTAAAATTCAAAATTTTCAGTCCATTTTTCCTCTTGTAACACCTATCCTGAGACACACTGTATATTTTAATTTTAAATAGATTTTATTTTTGCTACTTTAAAGCAATGTGCCAAATACCAAATAAAAATCCAGAGTGGTCTAAAAAATTATAATAAAAAAATAATTTCTTTTTTTTTTCTTAGAATTTTAATACCCTGTATCTCTAAAGGGAAGCGTTTCCGGATATATGTTAATATAGAGAACTAGGGCCTATTTTCGATGTAGAATATGCCATTGAAATTTGATGCATACATTTCGGAACACCCTGTTGGCAGTGACAGTTTCTGATTAAATAACAACTTTTTCAAATAGACCCGATATTAGCAAAAGTGTACAGGATACCATGAAATTTGTCCAGGTAGTACCATGCAGACAATGATTCAAATGCATAAGATAATTCGCGTAATAAAACGAACATCCCAATTGCGACAACCGGTACATTTTTACTTATTTAAATGGAAAAATGTTTTTTTTAATTTTTTTAACGTAAAGTATAATACATACATAAATACATTTAATATCAATTTTAATAAACTTTTTTTCTGGATTATCAAAAATATTTATTTTTCTAGTATAGTGTCAAAAAAACGGCAAAGTAGTCCCAAAACATAATTTTCTAATTAGTTTGTCTAATTGTGGTTATATATTTTAAATTAGGTATAAGTTATTTATAGAAAAATCCATCCAACGTCCTTGCAAACAACGGTAAGGTTCTTTATTGAAGTTTTTATCTTCCAATGATTAATTTCTCTTCTGGCAAAAGCTAATATTAGCTCACACATTAATGACTTGTAAGAAATTACAACCTATAAGGAATAAATAAAAAAAGTACTTTTAGAAAAGAATTATGTTTCTTAAGGACATCTTAATTCAAGATAAACCCTGAAAATCTCCAAACCAGGATACAAAAATCAAATTTTCAGTAGTCAAGACAACTATGTAATTAAGTTCTGGTTAGTATTGAAAACACTACACTACATCTATTTTATTACTTTGCCCAAGATAAGGTGGTCTAAAAAAGTGATTTATTATGCTGTTTCAATCCCATTGCCCAATTAAGTCGGGCATTATGAATACAGACCAGCCATTATTATTAGTGCCTGGACTTATGAAATTTTCTGTAACATATACATGCCTTACGTCCCGCCAGCCACTAACGGGAAACTGCTGTCATCGCTGTCATATTGTTACTTAAAATAAATTTGGAGTTATCAGGTTGTTAACTGAAATTGCATTGAAAAAACCATGCAATATTTTTATAAGTGAAAATCATTTTAAATTCTACAATGATAAAAGTAAGCTAGAGTAGGTAATTTTTATATAAAAATATTGTCAAATAGCATAATATACGCAGTGATAAAAAGTATATATAACCCCAGTGTTGCAAAGATTTAAATTGTTTTTTTCTGTAAATACAAACAAATACAAAATTTAGATTTTGGTAAATAACTTGTGGTCGTAGGAAAAATCGTGTACATTACTTATGTGAAAATGACTTTTTATAGTAAATTCATGAAACAGGCACTTGAAGCGAGCAATTCTAAATTTGCTCTGCACCAGTTTACCTAAATTTCGAACCAGCTCGGTGCCAGTTTACTTTTTGCAAGAGCAAGAGCGAACCGAGAAAATGCGCATTGTCACCGAGCTCGTTCAGTTCCCTTCTACGGCACCGCCAATAACGCGGTTCCAAAATGCTCGAATTCCCCGAGTGTAATACTAGCACCGTGAATACGAAAACTGATCGCTCAAAGTGCGAGCAAATTCATTGAACCCGCACATTTATTACTCGACAAAAGAACTCTTCTGCGTAAATATGAAAATTTGCACTGCACTACCAGAGTTCGAGCTTAGTGCGCACTGGGGCGACTACGTGAATTCACTATTATACGGATATACGGATATACCCGTCGCGGCGCTGAAAGAATATCACATGGTTGGAGGTGGTACCATGCACACAATGAATCAAATGCAAAAGATAATCCGCGTATAAAAACTACACATCAGTTGTGACACCCTGTATATTTTTACGTATTTGAAAAAAAACATTCCCAGTGCAATAAATCGGCACTTGCTTTTTATGAGAAGTAACAACTAATTATTGAAAGAATGCAATAAAGCGTTAAATTTTTGACCAGAAAGTAATAAAAAAGTACAGACTTTTTAAATTTAACAAAGTGTAAAATAAAATATTTTTGGATTTTTTGTAATCTGTTTATCTGATAGAAATTTATATTTTTTAAACATTTGAAATTACTTCTATATTATACACATGTCTATTGTTTTTGTAATAAATTTACCTGACTATCAATTAAGGATAATTAAAGAAAGCGGCTTTTTAAAATTAAACTAAATTTTCATTTCTTTTTAATTTAACTGCCAAATTAAGTATTGTTGCAAGGATATTTACCAGGGCCCTAAAATTTTACAAATATTTTTTTTAACAAGGTAAATATTTTACGATCAAGTGACAATTAAACATAGTGCGAATATTTCCTATACGTAGTAATTCTTGAACAGTTATAACACTAATACTAATATTCCTTCAAAAAGTTTTACACAGGGTGGGCCATAACTATATGAGTAGTTTCAATATTCATTAAAACAGACTTTACAAAACTTGCACGTGTTTTATTGATATTATTTTAAACTAAAAATATTTAAAAAATATAACAAAAAAGTTATATTTTTCAAGTGACGTTCCTCACGTTGCTGATATTTTTAATTCGGTGTTGCATATTTTCAAAACTTGTCGACAAATAGCTTGCGAAATGGCGTTTATTGACAATTTTGGTCAGTTGACAATCCCCAACAGAAACGTTAACGTCCTATTAATTTTACTAAGCTTTTTGTGTGGACTGCAATATTAGCAAGTGGAATTATTGGTTCATATTTTTCAAAAATGAAAGAGGAGTTGCCGTTACGGTGAGAGCTGATAACTATTATAAGAGGTAACAGGGATTTTTAGTGTCAGCTCTTCAACAATTCGAAGGACATAATGCTACGACCTGCTTTCAACAAGATAATTCCATACTGCCACAGTATCTATAGATTTGTTAAAAGAAATTTTCCTGGAAGACTCATCTCACAAAGGGATGATTTTTGGTGGCCTCCTCGGAGCCTGGATCTTACTCCAAATGATTATTTTTTATGGAGTTACTTAAAATTAAGGGTCTATAAAAATAATCCAATCACGTTGGACCAGCTTAAACAAAACATTGTGCGGAAAATAAACGCCATTCCGCGAGCAACTTGTCGCCAAGTTTTTAAAAATATGCAACTCCGGATTGAAAACGTCAGCAACGTGAGGAACGTTACTTAAAAATATAATTTATAGGTCATAAAAATTCTTATTATTTTTAGTTTAAAATAATATCAATAAAATATGTGTAATTTTTGTAATGTTTGTTTTATTGGATATTGAAACTGCTCATACAGTTATGACCCACCCTGTACAATTAGAATTCAAGCTGTTTATTTTATTAAGATTTTGTGCAGTATTACACAAAAAAACGTTTCCAAATAATTTTGTAGAATTTTGTTTAAGTGCAAAGGAAAGGTTTAAATTATTTGCAGCAGGTAATTAAATTAAAAAATTAAAATAACACTACCTGACATTTAAAAATTGAGGCTATAGCAGTATTTTTTTTTAATTTCAAAAAAATATATTTTTCAATTTATTAAAGTCTTACCACTATACCTTTATGAAAAGAACAAAAAAGTATAAAAATAAAAAGCTTAAAAACCATATTATGTTACAAATGTTTTATTATTATACACTGTGTCCCAGAATAGGTATTACAAGAGGACAAACGGACCAAAAATGTTGAATTCTAATACGAAAAAATTTTGGCAAAACTGGTCGCAAGGTCCAAAACTAATAAATACTAAATTTTACTCTAATTAGTATTATACAGGGCGAATTATATCTAAAAATATGAGAAATGCCCAGGAGTTAACTACTTTTATTTTTAAAAATAGAAGAAAATCGTAGAATTAAATTTTATGGTAAAATTTAAAGTTTAAGCAAGTAGAAAAAAATGTAATGTGTGTAATTTATCAATTTTTTACTTTACTCATTATAACTTAAATAATGGACAAGAGGAAGCAAAATTTAAAAGGCAATTTTTAACTTTAATTCTTTAACTTTAAATTTTGATAAAAAATTTAATTTTAAACAACATTTACTTATGCAATTTTATTCTATTTTTAAAAATAAAGATACTTTACTCTTGGTCGGTTTTTATAGTTTTAGTTATAACTCGCCCTGTATATTACCAATCGGAGTAAAATTTTGTATGTATGCTTTGGACTATGCGATCAGTTATTCCAAAAAGATTAAAAAATTCCAAACTCATTGATCCATTTGTCCTCTTGTAACACCTATCCTAGGACATTGGTATATTAAATATTAATTTAAGTTTTTTTTTCTAGATTTTCAAAGAGAAAAAAATTCCCCAGTAAAGTATCTTTAAAAAAACTAAAAATGCAAGAACATATCTTTAAATTAATTTAAATGTTTTGGTTATTAAATATAATTTAAATGAAATGTTTATAGAAAAATTCATTGACCAACGTCCTTGCAAATAACAGTGAAGTCTTTTCTTTCAAGTTATTTAATTTCAGATGATTAATTTCTCTTCTGGTAAAAAGCTAATATTAGCTCACACATTAATGACATACAATATAAAATAACAACCTATAAGGACTGTATATAAAAAAATACTTTTATAAGTTAGTTATCTTCTTCAAGGACATCTTAATTTAAGATAAATCCTAAACATCTCCGAACCAGGATACAAAATCAAATTTTCAGTAGTCAAGACAACTGTGTAATTAAAGGAGATTCCGATACACCCATTGCGGCGCTCAAGGAATACCACATGGTTGGAGGTGGTACCCTGCAGACAATGATTCAAATGCAAAAGATGATCCGCGTATAAAAACGAACATCCCAATTTGGCGAGATCAGTACCCATACTCAATCAAGTGAGAGTGTTCAAAATCGAGGTGTGCGACAAAACATATTTTTTAATTGTAAGTACGAAACGGCGTGCGAGAGAAAGAGAAAGAAATAATACACTTACGCGAATTATCATGCCTTGGTTTTATTCATAACTTTCAGGACTATTTAATTTTGTCCTATGATAGTGATAACAAAAGGACTGTTGTAGTGCCCTTAATGGTGTTCATCTAGTGCTCATTTGGATTATCTTTGCAGTGAGAAAAAGTGATATCAAAGGTGTTTTTAGTGATCCTGTCATCATGGAATATTAGGATATCATGTAAAAACACGGTTTATTTAAAAAATAAATTATAATTTAAACCTGCTTTGTTTTGCATTAAAAAAATGCTACTTGACAATTTTTTTTTAACACTGTGTGGATGTCTTTTCAAAAAAAAAAAAAAAAACACTAAACCATAATATAGTTTAATAATCGGGTTAGTCTTATCACCTACAAAATTTTGTTTAATGAAATACTAATAGGTGTTTCTTCTTTTGTAAATTTAAAAATAAAACAACATAAATTCATATAAAGAAAATAGCTTATAATCTTATATTTATCTCTATTACAATCCGCATAATAAACAAAAAAAAAACTTTAAAAAAGAAACTAATATTTCAGTTATTTAAAATTTTTATTTTGGACTGTTTTACTAAATAGTTTAGGTTGTAACAAATAAGTTTAAATATTTATAGGTTAAATTAAAAAAAAAGGCTAATGAAAGAAGTTAATTAAAATAATAGTAAAAATGTAAAAAATAACAAAACCAAAAAAAAAATCATATTTTATAAAGCATTTGTCTATTAAAAACTGGGTTGTTGAGATTTGTGAGGTTGCATTTTTGTAATCCTAAAAGTAAAACTTTTTTGCACTAAATATTATATTTAAAATAATAATGATAAAATATTTATAAAGTTATCTTTAATTTTTGTGTAAGTATTTCACAAAAAGTTTAATTTTTGTCGAAATAAATTATGTACTTTTAGGATTCTAAAACAATTTAAATTTTTGGGGTGATACTTTTAATAAAATGTATGTATTTTTTTTATCATTTTTAAAATAATATAGCTTTTCTTTATTTACACTTATTTTACCAATAAATTATTTGTAAATCCTTAGTTGCCAAAATAATAAAAATAGCAACATTTTAAAAATATTTTGCAATTCTTTATAATTGGTCGTTTACTTGTTTTTATTTAGAAAAATAGAGCCTTCGATAAACAAAAAGACTAATTAGCTGAATAAAAAATAAGCCACACATAGTTTGACCAAAATATTAGTTTAAAAAAAAAGCATAAATGACTTGGCTAACTAAGACAATACTTGACAATACGCGAAAGCCATACCTAATACCAAAAATTGTTTAGAACCCAAAAGACATAATACAAAACATTTTTTTAAATCAAATTATAAAACAGAAGATACTTTTTAAACGTATGTGTAATGCAAGAAAATTAAAAAAAAAAATCTTTGAGATGTGTTTATAGTGTTATGTTAATATTGATATTGTAGATAAGTATATAATTTTATGGAATTAAAAAGTTATACTAAGAATATCCGATTTTAAAACCTTAACGTTGACATATCTTTAAAGTTAATCTACAACTGCATAAATAAAATTATTTTTGCTCATATTTTGGGTCAAATGCCCTATTTTAGTTGGACCACTCTGTAACATCCAGACATACTATAAATGTCCCTAAAAAACAAAGCAGCTTTAAAATATTTACAGGACCTATAAGCCTTTTATATCACTTTTTGGTTAAATTTTGGTATTTTTCAGGTTTAAGGGATATTTTTACATAATATAGGAATAAAGCGTTGGTATTATTTCTTTCTAATGCTTTTGAAAATATAATGGTAAAGGAAAAGGTTTAGAATTTCTAAAACAATAATTTTGCTGTGCAAAAAATCGTATGTTATCTGACCTTTTTTGGTTGTTAAAATAATTAACCACCAACAGAAAATGTTGATTTTTGTTACAGAGTTCGCAAAAACTAAAAAACAGTTTTTTCCCAGGAGTGAACTATCTTTATTTTTCATTTTTAAGCAAAATGTTAATAATAAAATTTATTTGGAATAAAGTTAATCGATAAAATAATAAAACAAAATTTTCTTAAACACTGATATAGGCTATAAACGCCTTAATCACATTTGTTTACAGCTGAAAAATTGTAGGATTTTGGAGGCAGGTGATTAAAAAGTAATTTATGAGAGCTCATTAGGTCATTATTATTTAGGATAATTAATTTTTGATAACTCCAAAATGAGTTTTATGAATCTTTTTAATACCCCTGTAACATTTAAAACAGTTATTCAAAATGCTGGTATAAGCAAATTTTCTAAATGATATTTTGCTTAAAAATTCAAAATAAAGGTAGTTTACTCCTGGAAAAAAATCAGATTTTTCAAGTTTTTGCGTACCCTGTATACAAAATCAACATGTTTTCTACGTGAATTATACTATTTTTAACAATTTTTATAAAGAATAGTTTTTTCTAGATTTTTTTTTATTTTTTATTTATTTGTTCATTTGTAAACCTTATCAGTGGACAACCTGTACATAATCTTAATCAATAAACAAGTGTGATTCTTCTTGTTTAAAAGTTTAAAATTATTTATTTTAATCATTATGTACTTTTTAAACACTCAATATATTTTTAAATAGACTTCTTAATAAAACCCGTCTTTTCACAAGACCATGCTAATTAAATTACAAAATATTTTATTATTTATCTATTTTTTTGCCAACCGGTTTGATAACCTATTACAACACTGATGATGCCGAGAAATTTGCTAAAATTAAAATCCTTGAGTACCTGACCATCTTTTACATTTTTTACATTTATTCTTAAACGAAAGTATTTGCATGAAAGAAAAAAAAATTCCTGTTGTTGGTGTAATTATGGGTATTTTTTTAAAGGTAAAGTAATAATGTATCCTAGTATCAAATACTTATTAAATGTTTTTATTGTTTAACTGTATGTAAGTAGGTTTTAGCAAACCTTTCGCGACAATAAAAATGTTTTTAAACTATTATTGTTAATAGTTTATACAACTATTATTACTACAAGAGACATAAGTTATACCTATAACCTATTTAAATAATACATCACGTGTTTCACGTGTCAACAACATAAGGAATACCAAAGTACTCTCGACTCTGGAAGAAGTAAAAACACTTTTTATAATTATTTTTTATTTTTACAAATTACGTTTTTAATTTTCAAAAGTGATACTTCTTCTAACTGGATTTATTTTTTATTTAAAGATTTTTTGCAATACGTATTACAAATTTAAGCAAAATAACTACTCTTCTTAAAGTTAGATTAATTTGGTAAAGCAGTCTAATAATAATAGGGGTGGCTTCTTTTAAAGTGAAGAATCTCCAATTATAAATTGTTATATTAAATTTCATAAAAGATAAAAAAATACTCTATAAAATGTAGTCATGGCCCAAAAAATAATAAATTAATCGCTGAAAAATACAGGTATTAGGACATTTATCCTATTTTTGTATTAAAAAAGATGGGTACAGATTGTACACTTTGAAAATAGACCCCTCATATAATAAGGTCCTAAGTCTGTCGCCCCCTTTTAACGTCTGAACCGTATAGTATATTTTCATAAAACTTGGAACGATAATCTATGACCAAGGTCTTCATTTTTTGACATATCAATGATAGCGCTAAATGTCAAGGTGACAACTGGACTCTATATTGCTAAAATAAATTACATGAAAGGAAAGGTCTTATAGCACATTATTTTGAATCTTCCGATGAGTAAAAATGCGACCAGCATTGCAACTTAGTGACATTAAATTAAACCCCAAATAAATAAAAGCAAAAAAGGAAACAAAAATTATGTTAGATTACGTAATATCACTATAAAACAATTATCTTTTTTGGTTCTAAATAAAAAGCGTTTTTTAAAGACTTTTTTACTGATGCCTAAAAGTGTGGGCTACAGTTATGTAAAATTGGCATAATGGTGTACAATAAATGGCACGAGTTACTGAAACCTTACCATATAAGTTTGGTCCCACGTTAGTTTCATAAAAATCCCATAAACGTCGAATCACGAACAATGTGAAAACTAAGACATTTATTTTGCTAAATTAGTTACAAAGATGTCATAAAATTAGCATATTACTGGGGTTTCAAAATGTTTTATTCATAAAGTGTTTAAATACAAGTTTATGGTTTTCGTTCAATTTTAATTCATTGGGAGTATATAAATTTTTTATAGGGAGTTAAAAAATGACAACATTTTTGGTATAGAAAAAATATTGGGAAAGTTGCTTAACGGATTTTTTAGTAAGTAAACACATAGGACCCTCATCAAATATATACCAAATTTTTTGGCCTAAAAACCATTTAAGTAGGGGCAGATGAGGCATTGACAGGACCTCCGTCCACTGGTGGAGCTTATTATCTTAAAACTCCTGACGTAATTTAATATTTAGGAGTCTTGCGCAACTCGATATTTAGGGCGTCGTCATTGTTATCTGTCAAATGTCATCTGTCACTTGTCATCTGTCACCTGTCATATGTCAAAAATCACGTGACTTAGAAAATGGCCGCCATGCGTAGGATACTTGTGCTTAAATTGATTTGCGCAAACACAAAAGTCAGCAGTCATACCGTTCGGTCACTATCGACTAAAATCGTTATTTAGCCCTGATGATGAGTCATTGGCGCGCGGTTTAATTTTTTTAAAATTAGTGTAATGTTATACCAAGTAGTAGCTTCAGCACAATATGTATTCTTTTTGCTTAACTAAAATTTTCTCTAGAAAAGTACTGCTACTCTTAAATATCTTTAAAACCGCTAAAGCCACATCTACCAAATTTGGTATCTAAAGGTATTGGGCATGAAGCATTTAATAGTAATCTCGGCACCGTTGCCAGATTTCCCCGTTTAGTGTTACAAGTATCTTTTCTGTTTTCTTTAATGGAATGACACATTTATTTTTATTGAAATAAATTGCGCAGGCTCAATTTACAATTTACGCAGTTTACAAAATTTTAAAATTTAATTTTTACTAGTTAGCTTAGATATGACAACACCACATTTTAGGCAAAACGTTCGGATGCGCTTAAATATCCTCTAAAACCACTAAAGCTGCGTTTACAAATTTTAGCATTGAAGGGTTTTTGGGCAAATAGAATTGAACAGTGATTTTTTAGTTTTGGGCTACATGAATTATTTTTGATATTTTAAATAAAATTCTCTATTTATTTTAACTGTAATAAACGAAGCGTGCAAACTTCAGTAAGAAGAGTTAAATTTTCTCAATTTATTCTTTACCAGATAACAGGATGTGAAAACACAGCAATTCTATTAAAATTTGGCAACAAAGCTGATATCACTAAATAATTTAAATGCCCAAAAATCTTCTAAAAACCAAATTTTGTAAACATAGCTTTAGCGGTTTTAAAGATATTTAGGCCCTTAATTACTTTTTGCTGAAAGTGTAGTGTATCATATCTCAACAACTAAGAGAGACATAATTTTAAAAATTTAGAAGCTTACTAAATGTGATCCGTCCAATTTAATGCAATAAAAATAAATGGTTTTACTTTATTTAAACAGAAAACACCATTTAAATATATTTATCTTTAAAAAGTAAACCCAGTGTTTTAACTAAACTTAAAAATATTGAATTATTATCCAAATACAGTAAAAAGCACCGGAACCGGTAATTTGATTGGTTTAAAGCGCCACAGGCGGTCATCGAAAACTGTTTGTAATTCAAGTTACAAGGACGTTTTATGCATCACGAGGCTTTTTAGTGTTCGTTAACAAAAGCCGGTGGCCGAACCGTAGACGCTTGTGAAAATGGGTTTCAGCAAAGACAAATTGTAGTTTTACCATAAACACCCAGAACAATGCTAAATTTTTGGTCATCAGCTTGGACGCTCGCTTCGTGGAATTTATGAAGCCGGTATCCATCGAGTACACACGTAAACAGTACGTATAATTTGTCGTTTCATAAGTTCAGCCAACCCAGCGTCCAAACTGATGACCAAAAATTTAGTATTGTTCTGGGAGTCTATGGTAAAACTACACCTTTGTCTTTGGTTTCAGTCAAACTTTTTGAAACTACTTGATTAATATAGTTCTTGGATAGTAAATGAAAAGTATTAATGGTCATTAGGTTCTAAAAACTTACGGACAAGAGTTATAGGTTATTAAAGACCTTTAATTCGATCTTTACATACCTGCATCTGCCTTGGTGCAATTTTTTCTCTCTCTTTGTTAGTTTTTGGAGAAAGACTAATTTAATGTACTGTAAGGTTCTTTTGTGTTAATGTAGTTTTTACTGCAGCAATGAAATCATCCTTAAAATTTTAATTACATTTTAAACATTTGCTTAACCAATTATTATAACAATTACTGCATGTGTTAAAGCAGATGTTGCATAATAAAATTAAAATATCTCGCAAAGAAAATGTTAAGGACAATTTACAGTGATGTTCGAAGCGTCTCGTTGAAAAAACAATACAATTAGACAATTCTTACTATGCAGATGAATAAAATATTTTTTATTTGTTGTTGCGTCTTTTTTAGGTTAGAGATTAGTTTATCAAGGGTACTTGAAATATTTTTATTGGGGTAAGAGAAAACATGCTAAATGTCAAGGATGAACTTCATATTTTTTATTTTAATGTATACAATGTATTTGAAATTAAATTACAAACGTTGAAATCCCAAGAACCAAATACATTGCAAAGATGATTAAATTATGGTAAAGATGTATTTTTATGGTATATTGTGCAAGAAGTTTTAAATGGTTACTTTTCTACGACCACAAATAAAAATAACATACAACGAACTATTTGATTCGTTTAAAAGCTATTATTACAAGCGGGATAATATCTCGGGGGAGGGGTCATGGTTAGTTCTGATTAGGTATCTCTCTTTTTTTAATTCGCTTTTTAATTTTCTTCAAACCAATTAAATTATACGTGCTTGTACTTTTTACTGAAGCCTGCATTCTAGTGTATGTGTACCTATTTAATATTAATAACAATAAACTAAAAAGCGAAAATAAAACTCACTAAATAGTGAAAAAAGAATAAAAAAAGAAGTCAGGTAATAGCATTTGTGTTAAACTTCTCAATGTTAATAACTAAATAAACAAAAGCTTTGTACACTTTATTACCACAGTATGGTATTACGCAACTTTTTTTTCTTTTTATTAAGTTTTATTTTTGTTTTAAAGTCGGGTTATTTTTTTTATGTTTTTTACTCGTAGAATTAAAAAGTAGATTTGACACAGGTGCTTTACATCCATTAGTGGGATATTTAAAGTATACTTAGAAAGTTTTTACTTACCATTGCCAACAAAAATAATCGTTTTATTTAAAAATTATGGATTTAATATAAAAATATACAGGTTTATCTTAATTAGGTTTTCGTTATTAGTAACTTTGTTATTAGTCAGAATTCCCGTATTAAAATATTATTTTAATATATTTCTGCATGGTCATATGGCTATAAGGTTGTACCTTTTGGTGTTTTAAAGACTCACTTGTAAAAATAGTTTTAATGGATTTAAGGACTTACTTTTTTAAATTTTTTACCTTATCAACAGGCAGATCGGTCGCAAAAGAAAAACTAGGGCCTTAACTATAATAAAATTTCAAAAACCCTAAGCTTGTATTTTTTTATAACTACAATACTTTTCTTATGGTAAGAAGAGTCAAGAATTCCGATAAAAGCTTTTAATGTGTGTCATTAATATATTATTATTATAAATAAGGCATTTAATGCTTAAAACTTAACAATGAAAATAAACAGGATCATCCAAATTAAGTGTCCGTCATTGGTTACTTTGTTATTGCTAAAAATACGAAATAGTTTAAATTGCATAGCATTTCTACCGCTCTTTAAAATGAAAGATCGGAAAAAACAGTTATATTGACAATCGCGTTTTTAAGTTATACAATAAAACAACATTTTTTAAATAAATAATGACGATAGTACCCTTCACTCCACTTTTCAGGTTCCCAAACCAATCTCTCAACCCGCCTTGGAAAGCAGGGCGATGTAGATATCTCTTTCGCAGGATCTCAATTTGATAATGGATTGGGGCGCCAAAAATCTTGTTCAATTTAATGCATACAAAGCACAATCATGTTCCTTCTCGCGAAAAAAATCAATAAATACTCACCTTTTTGCTTATGAGTGGCCATGTTTTGCAGAGCGGGGACACATTTAACCTTGTGGGCGTCACATTTGAGAATAACCTTAGCTGGCATAAACACATTGTATCTATAGCCACCGCGGCTTCAAAAAGCTTGGTTATCTTTTCCGAGCCAAAAAGTATTTTTCTCCTTCTAATTTATACACTTTATATGTGTCCCAAATTCGACCCTCTCTGGAATTTTGTTCTCATGTCTGGAGAATGGCATCCCCTACAACCCTCAGCATTCTTGATGCGATTTAAAGAAGGGCTGTTCGTCTTATAAATAATCCTTTACTTACTCAAAGACTTCCTTCTCTTGCCCATCGTCGAGCTGTAGGAGATCTATCGAGAGAAAACTTGAACAGGTCCCGAACTTCCCATTTCGTTCGTTCTTTTATCCCTAGAGTTTCTAGACTGTGGAACCTACTGCCAGCGGAGGTCTTTCCCAAGAGCGGTCTTATCGACTTTCTGAGGGGGGGGCATAGGCCGAGTTAAAGTGTGTGAGGTGCCAAAAGACAAAAATCTTGGCGCCTCTAGAAAGAAACAAAATTTTTAAATTTTTTGAAGACTAAAAAAAAGGTCTTCTCACTTATTTTTTTATTGTTTTTCTTTCATTCTTTAATTTATAGATTTAAAATTTACAAAAAAAACTCCCACGTATTTGAAAAGAATAAAAAAAGAAGGTCCTTACTTCTTATTTTTCCAGTATTTAGGCTTTCAGCCTTCGTGGATTGTCCAAAGATAAAAAAACCTATATAAAACGCCCTTACTATTTTATGACCATTTAAAAGATTATTTAACATCCTTTTAAAAATGTCCACATATAGTATACACACACCTATATTGGGGGCATTAAAAAGGTTTTTTAAACATCATTAAGAAAATATTACAAGATATACTTCCATAATTTTGGAAATATTGCCATTTAAATCTTAAAAATAGATTGTATTTTCTTTATTTTATCTATGGCACTACAAGTATTGCTTATAGCTGAAACCTGTGATATATTAGAAATGTAATATAGTTTTAGGGTTTAAATGGCTATATTTCTCTATTTATAGACATATCAAATTTTGTATTTTTCAAAGCTCTTTAAAGTATTTTTAATGATAATAAAATTTGCGGGGTGTTTTATTTAGGAAAAGATTATTTTACTGTATAACTCAAAAACCCGATTGTCAATTGTTTTTTTAATCTTTTATATTAAAAAGCATAAAAAATGTAACTAGTCTGCTTATTTTGAGAAACAACGAAGTTACTAATGACGGACACTTAATTAAGATGACCCTGTATAAATGAAAATATACCCATTTTTCTTCGTAAACATTTCTACAAGATAATTAATTGACTTCAGTCGTTTTCTTGGTTTTGAGTTAGCAAATAGTTAAGTAATTATACGAAAGTTGTGCTGCATAGATACAAAGTAACAAATCTACATCTTCAAAAACAATTTTAAGTAGTTATAATAGATAAGATACACAAGGTGTTTCACACGCAGTGTTAGGAAACTGGTGAAGAAGATTTATGGGATGATAAAATTGAAAGTGAGAAACCTCGATCGTAACATTTTGTTTACTATGTATTTACGCGTATTTTATTTGGTAGTTTTCGTTCATATACTGGGTGTTAACGATCTAACATGGAATATTTTAAGTTATTATTATACATTATTTGGTCTGTGTTTACCATAGGCTAAAGTGTTTTTAAGGCCTTACATAGATTTTAAAAGGTAAAAAAGCATATTTATTTAAAACCATCTACAGGGTGTAATTATTACAGATAGAACCCCGCGGTTTTCGCGAACTTGTTTTTTTTTGTGAAACGAAAGATGTCATAAACAAATCCGTCATAGTTCTCTTACTTTCTAAGCTAAAGGGCGATTTTTAAATTTTTGCATTTTTAAGTATTTAACTTATCAAAAAATAATGTACAAGTAAAAAACAAATTCTTATACAAAATTAGCTAAATAAGATACCTAACACGTGGACAATGTAAGGAAAAGAAACAGTCTAACGTGAATACCCGCATGTAAACATTTCGTATTAAATGATTAGTCATCCTTTTTGTTGCTTTATGGGTCGATATCCCAATACCCACTTTTTAACCAGTGTACCTTTTTAAGTAGAATGCAGTGGCGTAGTTATAATTTTTTCAAATATTATTTTTTCTGAAATATCACGAATGTTGGTTTTTTATTAGAACACCCTGTGTGTTTGTCAAAAAATTAATTTGTATTTTAACAAAATTTTTAAAAATATGTAATACTGTTGAAAGTTTATTTTTATAAAACACGACAAATTTTTTTTTATAACTTAAATCCAAATTTTTGCAGCAGGCTATGTAAACAAATCACTTAACAGCTTTTTTCTACGACCACATGTAAAAATAGCAAAGATCACACTGTTTTTATGCATAAAAATGCCTTAAATCACACAAGTTTTGCAAAGTATAATATAAAGCTGTCATCGATGTCATAATGTTATTTAAAATAAATTTATTATATACCTATTGAGTTATAAGGCTGTTAATTTTATTTACATTAAAAAAAACATACAATATTTTGTAGTTCAGGACCTTTTAAAATTTTAAAATGATGAAAGTTATACAAAGCTACTGGAAAGGTTATTTTCTTATAAAAATATTGTCAAACAGTATAATATACCGCAATGAGAAAAAGTATATACAGTGTGGACGTAAATAGTCCCCCTGCTAAATTTTGCAACCTTAATTTTTTATTATAAAATTTGGGTATGGCTAATGGAAGGATATAAACTATTTTTGACGTAAAAATGATACCTGCAACAATCAAGATGGTGGATGGGCGCTATCTTAGGAAGAAAAATTAAACGAATTTGGATGGCTATGGCGAAACTAATAAAGTTAGATGTACCTAATATGGTATTTTCTTGGAGCTCTTTTAAATATCTTTCCAGTGGTGATACTGATAATAATATACGGGGTAAAACAAAAAGTACTAGTATTTAATGAAACACCCTGTATATTTATTAATCAATAAAATGATCCTTAAAAGAGCTTTTATATTAGTACACCTTACTTTACTAGTTTCGGAAATATCGTCATCCAAATCAGAAATTTAGGTTATTTTTAAAGTACCGCCATTTTGTATTAGATGAAGATATTGACCTTTTATTTTAGGATTACAAAACACTCGAAAAAGGTTTAAAATGATATGCCACAAGACCCACTTTCTATTTTTTTCCTAAGGTGGCGCCCATCCACCTCTTGATTGTTGCAACTATCCTCTTTACGTCAAAAAGTGGTTTATATCCTCTCATTTGTCATACCCAAATTTATTAAAGAAAAATTTAGGGTACAAAAGTTAGCAGGGGTTAACTATTTACGTCCACACTGTTGAGATTTCCGACTACTCAAAAGCCTGAAACTATCTCTTCGGAGCACAAAAAAGAAAATCTCTTTTACTTTATGATTAGAAATAAAGCTTTTTGTTTTTCTCTCTCGCAGTAGTTTAAAATTTGCCAACTTGTCCGATATTTTAGACATCTTATGTTAGTAATACATTCACGCGCGATAAATGGAAAATAGCGGATTTGTTTGAAAAAAGTTAAAAGTATTTTTTTACAACAGGTAAAGAAAATGTCGCTTATTGATAATTTTCTTGAAGTAAACTACTCAATTTTAGTTCGCCTAATTAGATTTTAAAAATAAGTATCCTTTTTTTAATGGATTCACGTTCCTTTTATATTTTTTAAACAATTTTTGTTTTAATGTCTGCTTAATTTTTTTATATAAATATATGCAATTTAACACCTAAAGTTAGCTTAATTAAACCAAAAGATCAAGTAACCATAAATTCCATAAGTTCTTTTTTTAGTTCATGCGTCACTATTTTTTTACTCCTGAGATTGCCGCACTAGCCTGACGGGTTGCCAAGTTAAACACCCATTGGTAAAAAATGTATTACTCTATGCAGTTGTTACTTGGTATGAAAAAATTACTATTGTCGAACGCGACACTTACCGACTTATCCAAAAAAATAAATATTTTTTTTTACACTGTAATTTAAACTAAATTAAAACCCGTTTTTGTACAATTTTTATATCATAATAAATGCATTTTCTTTTAAGAATCTTCTCTATTAAGTCATAGGCAAGGTATATATTTTTTAAATTTAACTTTATATTAGAAAAATAATAATAAATTATCAAACCATATTTTAAGATAATTTTTATAAAAAAAAAACAATCGCTCACAACGACCTTTCTCTAAAATATCCTAATATTTTTAATACAATTTTGGTTCTTTTGACCGCTGTAGTAACGAATGTTTAAATTGACTATTTTTTTTAAACATCCTTGCTAATTTCTTTAGGAAAGGTACATATAAAAACCCACAAATCTACTTTCGCTCAAGGTGTTGGCAAAATCACGATTTCGATTAAGATAAGAAAATATCTTTATTGTAGTAAACGACTATTTAATAGATTTAAATTCTAACTTAAAATTTAATAAGTCTTGTTGTCATAAGATACATTATTATATGTATATTAAAGTTTTTTGATACTTACATTTTGCTTAATCTTCTGTGTTTAAAATCTTTACGATTAAGTATAAATACCGACTTTATGATAAAAACACTTTTTAAACCTTTTAAGGGAGGTTCCTCTTGACGAGTCTACCACGAATATTTATACTCGTCTGTCAATGTAAAATGTTTTGGATATCGGACTGGGCGAACGCGTTACTTTTTGTTGGATAAGTTTATCACACTGTTTTATATGCGATTTTTAAACATTTTGCTAAAGATCGTAAGGGTTACAGTCACGGAACTTACCCAAGCCGATATCCGAAACATGTGTTTGAGCCTTAATGGTTCATGACTGTAACCCTTACCATTTTTAGCAAAATGATTAAAATTGCATATAAAACAGTTTGGTAAACTTGTCCGACAAAAAAATATGACGCGTTTTCCCAGTCCGACACTCGAAACATTTGACATTTATAGGCTGGGTTAAAACACGGCTTCCATATATGGTGGTATGAATATTCGTGGTAAAATCGTCAAAAGAAACCCCCTAAAAATGTTTTAAAAGTGTTCTTATCATGCAGTCCATTTCATTTCTGTCCCAGAGACTAGTCCTCAGTTCGGTTTTAGTTTTAGTTTTCATGTTACTTTAAAAGCGCAGTCCTTCTACAGAAAGTATCACTATTTTTAAAATTTAGACTTTGTTTCTAAAATTATTAGAATTAGACATGTCATATATATTATGATAATATGTTAAGAGTTTTTTGAAAGATATTTTTAATGATAATAAAATAGGCGAGGGGTTTGATTAAACAAATGATATTTTATTTATTTACATAAAAACAAAATTGTTAATTGTTTTTTGTAATCTTTAATACAGGAAGGATTTAAAATCCCTCACCCCTTTCTAGAATCTGAACCGATTGGTATATTCTGATAAAATTTGGAACAATAGTATTAAGCTTTAAAAAATTACAAAAAAACAAAAAATGATATAACAGTTGATAACCTAATGACATCATCCACATATAATCAAATTTAAAAAGTTAGACAATTTACAGGAATTCTTCACAAAACCACACATTTTTTTTACTGTGTTTATACTTCTAAAGGTATCTTAAGGTTTAATTATTTAAAAAAATAATAATAAATTAATTATTACATTTAATTAATATTTTAAAATGTAATTGTAAAAGAACGTGTTTATACGGGGTACGCTCAAAAACAAATATTAAAATTCAAATATTTAAAAAAGTACAAGAATGATACGATATATTGATTATCGTACTGACAAGGAGCTATAAATCAGTTAACAAATATACAGGGTGTTATATAAGAAAAACATCAAGTTTAGCAACGCAACTATAATGAAAAATCATTTGTTTCTGTAGATTATACGTAAAAAGTTCTACAAAAATTGTTTTTAAAATTTTTTGCTATTTCTTGTATTAAAGGATATATAGGGTAAAAGCAAAATAGTCATTTTTTAAATTTTCCCTCGTATCTCTTAGATAAATAATTTTAATAAAGTTCAAACTACGCTTTTTTAAGTTTCTCTAAAATTAAGCCCATAACACCTACATCGGTTTTTTAATAAGGCCAGTAACTGAGTTAGTCCATAAAAACGCCCAATTTTGCCCACCCTGTACGCGTATGAGCGTAAAATTATGTATTACAAGACCCCTCTTTAATTTAATTTTTTTCCCAGTATTCCGCTTAGCTGCCACTTTAAAGTTTAAAGTTGTCATTACTAAGTAAAAAATACAGACCTTGCTCATACACTATCATTCCAAATTTAATCAGAGTATACCAAAAGTTTAGATTTTAAAAGGGGCGCGGGCGGGCGGACTTTAATTTTTACTGTATAAAATCGTAAATTTTAACAATTTTGTATAAATCCGCTAAAATAATTATATTTATTGTTTAATTATTTATATTTAACGTATTATTTTTTTGCTGATATATATTTTTTCTTTTTTAGGTAAGTTCAGGCATCTGTAAATTGGTAGATATTAAAAATTTGTAAAAAATTGTTTAGGTAAGTAAGATACCCGACTCACTGCTCATTAGGTGGATACATAAAAAGTAGTATCACATATTTAAATTACATTTTTAATCTTAGAAAAACTTTTAAAAAGACCTAATAAAAATAACTGCAAAATATTAGACATTATTAGACACAAAAATGTCAGAGTGCCAACTTTATTTATTTCTATCTCTTATACTAGTAACTTTTTGTTGTTTTTAATTGTCATCATTTAAGGTCTTTACATTAATTTGCCATTAGTCATGACCACCCAAATGCAAGCTTAAAAATAACTCCATAACTCCTTAAAAATTATGTAGGCGTAATTACTTTTAAAAATGTTACATTTTAATTTACAATTATCTTAAAAGTGTAAAAAATGCGGGGTGTTTCATTTAAAAAATAAAATTATTCCCAACTTAGCCGCTAGTGGCCGCAAAATTTTTGGGAGCTATGGCTTATCTAATAAATTCGTGGCCTCCGTTTATTATTATTACGCATTAAAAATCGTACGTAATACATTGCTAACTTAAAAATATGTGTTTGAATTAAGCATTATAATATTTATAAATACTAGTAAATGGAATTATTAATATTTCTAAATTTTATTGACACAAGCTCTCCGTCTGAGTGGATAAGTGCTAATTATGTTTTAAGTCATTATCTCACGGAATTTCTATAAGTACGTTAATTTTTATAACATACACGTTTTGTTTGTGGTATTTCCTAGTATATAATTACGATGATACCGTCATTTTTTATTTAAATTTTTTAAATCATACTATGTGGTTTATCCGTAGAGAATAAGGAAGTTATTTTACCAATGAATAATGTATTTTTTTATTTTAGTAAGTTCAATCAATAGGTCAAATTATTAAAAACAGATAGAAAACTTGTTTGCTCCTACTTCAATTAACTTGAAAAGATAAAAACTATATCTTCTTTTGTTTCGTAGATTTCAATATATTGCCAAAAAACTTCATAATTTAAAATACCAATTTAAAATAGGTTTTTAAAGTATTTCTTTTAAATTCTGAGACATTTTGCATATATTTTTTTTAATTTCATGTAAATACTTTAATCTAAAAAAATATTTTTATATTTTTTTTCTGTAAATTTTAAAAATACTTATTTTAGTAAAATTTATTAGTCTATATGTAACTGTTATTTAATTTACAATTTGCTTCAGTTTTTACATAATAAAATATTATGGCCTATTTTCAAAAAAAAAAATTATTAATAATTTTGTATTATATAGTCCAGGGATATGCAAATTTAGGGTTACTTGCTTATGCTAATGTTGATGTTTCTGAGACTGCGATAGTTGGTTTATAGAGAATCTTAATTTTTAAATGTATTTTAATTTAAAATCCAACAAAGTTACGAAAATATATTGCAAAATACTTTATAAATAACTTAAAACAAAGGCTTAAGTAGGTTTTAAAACAGTCTTTAAAACCTTAGGGTTTATGACAAATTCAAATTTTACAAGTGTAGGTAAATAATATTTGTGCAACTTTGGGTGTAGTCTCACAAACAAATTATCACAAAAGTAAAATAAAATGTGTGTGAAATAATTGTTATTAGTTTGATTTTAAAGCGGTTAATGTTGTGTGATAATTTTGTTTCACTTTTTTTCTACACGTTAAATTATTAAATAAATATATACATTTAAACATTATGTATTTTAAAACATAAATTTAAATAGGCCTTTTATTATCTCACCATGGATATTTAAGACCAAAATTATGTATTTACATATTCCGGCCAGTTCTTTGTAATATATTTTAAATTTACATTTACAAAATTGCTTTTGTTCAATTTACAAAAAAAAGTTAAATTTCAATAGCATAATAGTGGATACGCCACATTAAATTTCTCAGTGTCTCAATTTGAGAAAGTACCATTTCTAATATGTCAGCTTCTATGAAAATCTGAAAAAATACAAAAGCACGTTAACTCTGTTTTTCTGGGGGACACTATATGTTTGTATTTAATAAAATTGTATCAAATCTATCTAAAATGAAAAGATGCGTTAGCTGAGGGCCATTTATTTGCCTTAAAAAAAAATGACTTTCTTTGTTTAGCAAAAAATGTAGGATATCAAGAATTGCAATAAAACATGTTAATTATGGGATAATAATTTATTTTAAGGGGTTTTTAAAACGGTATGAATTATTATTAAGTATTAACACAGAGTGAATTTACAACAAAATATTTAAAACTTATGGAATTTCTTGACTATTTTCACATAGAGAACCATAAAATCTAAACAGGGTGATGACTTTAATTTTAAGAAATAATTCCTTGTAATTTTTTAGTTCTAAAGTTTATATAAACATATGTGCGAAGACGCTCCGTTTTTGAGATTTAGGGCGTTAAAGAAAAAAAAGGTGCTATTTTTTAAATATCTCAAAGACGCTTCAACTGATTTGAATAAAATTTGGTACACTCATTTAATGTAATAGGGCGCCTGTAAGCCTGCCTACTTAAATTTAGAATATTGGGTCCAATGGCGTCTCAGTGGTCACCATAGCCAATATTATTAAGATAAAAAGTACGCCACTGACTTTTAACAAGATATGTATAATTTTTTCCTATAAAGCAAGTAAAAATGCAACTTTTTAATTTCTTAAATTTTTGGAAACATGGCTTCGTTATCGAGAAAAAAATTAAAGCCACTCTAATTTTTTTCTTAAAAGTACCCAAAGACAACATGGTAAAAAAAAATACAAATTTGCCTTAAAAATAAATGGGCAGTGGTGTATTTTATCGGAAATCGTCATTTTCCTTACTCACTAAGGTCAACATTGCCTATTTTTTAATTTTGTTTTTTATATTATTTTGTTTATGAATACTTTTTAGTAGCACCTAAAGCATCTTTCATTTTTTTTTCTCAAAAAAGAAACGAGATACAGAAAATTCAAAACTAAAAAGTTAAATTTTTAATTGGTTAATCGGAAAAAATATAAAACTTTATTAAAAATCAGTGGCGTACTTTTTTCTCTCATAAATATTGGGTTTAGTGCCCACTGAGACGCCACTGGACACTATGATTTTATTCTGGGAAAGCTTTACAAACGTCTTATTGCATTAAATGAGTGTACTAAATTTCATCCAAGTCAGTTAAAGCGTTTTTAAAATATTTAAAAAATATCGTTTTTCTTTTGACGCCCTGTATTTTAAAAAAGAAGCATCCCCGAACATGTGTTTATATGAACTTTGTTAATTTAAAAATTACTAGGAATCATACCTTAAAATTAAAGTCATCACTTAGGTTACACCCTGGATATAATACTAATAGTTCACAATATAAAAGCCTATAAGCAAAATTATTCTATCCAGAATTTCCGAAAAGTGCTAAAAAGTTAATTAAATGATATTTTTAAAAAGGCAATTAAATTATCATTAAAACAAGGAATTACGCAACATTTAATTCCATTTTAGATTTTAGAAGTTACTATTACTCCTAGAGAGTTTAAACAATTTAATTGAATACAAGGGTTGAAATTTTTCCCTAAAAATATTTTTTTATTTGTTTAGGATTTCCATACCACATTCTGTATATATTTAACGTACGTGCATCTCCACTTAATTATTTGAAAAATTTCTGAAGTAAAATAATAAAAAAACTTATAAATAAATAAGCACTCTCGTCTTCAATTGATTTTTATGAACACAATGCAAGATGTCATAAATCTCATGAAATAACCGATTATTTAACACTTTAAATATTAAAATCATTAATTTATTCTCCATTAAAATTAAATATTTATATTTACCCAACCAATTCATATATCAAAACAAAAAATCCAAAATCATCTGCTGCGTCAATTTCAATTTCATAATTAATTCCCAAATTTCCAACCTATCTATTATGTATTTTGTTGTCACAGACGCCAAATATTTTTACTGTTTTAAGTTTTAATTTACATATTCACATCATTTCTATTTTTAGAAATAAACAGCTTTTACTTAGCGTCCTAGACTTTTGAAATTCTCTCGACTAGTTTATTTATCTTATTAGACTAAACGTCACCAATTTATTTACACTATAGTATACTTAAACATGTAAATTCTTTACAATTAATGCGACCTTCATTACGCTTATGAATACTTTTATTGTTTCTATTTATATCAAATAATCCCACCTGAAATAAATGCTGTTAATTTTCAGTATGCTAGTTTTCGTTTGATCAAGAAAATTACCTAGTAAATATTATATTTTTTTAACGATAAGGTACATAATTTTTTTTAAATGGTTTCACATTTTTTTTCTCATAAAAATAATATGTACAGGGTGGGCCAACGCTTTTGATAAGAAACTCATGTTTCTGTATGTTTTACAAAAAAAATGACCCCCATTTGCAAGGCGCAAATTTCAAGCCAAATTTACTAGTGAAAACCGCAATTCGCTATCTTGCGTCGTTAACTCGCTACAGCGTGTTTCCTAATTTCTTGCGTTTTCTTTAATTTTTTATAACTTTTTAATTTTTAAATATTTTTTAATTCAGTAAAACATTTCTACAGCAAGTTTTTATGCGGATTGCAGATATAATTTTAGTTCTTTTCTAGGGTTGTGCAATTTTGATTTATTTATGTATTTTTTGAAATTTTAAATGGAACACCCTGTATATTTTTTCACTGTTAATATGGTTAAAAAATAACCTTTTTAAAAGTGTGTCACACTTAATATTTCTTCGCCTCTGTTTCTGAGATATTGCATATTTTGTGATTTATGACTGATATTGGTTAGATAGTAGGCCATGAAAAAAAGTAATTATTTTTTTTTATCTTTATGACATCTTACGAAGGCTTATGTCTAAATACCAGTGTACCGTGAGTGCCGGGTTACTGGATGTATAACCCATTATTGTCGTGTTTCGTCAAGCACTGAAACATGCAGTTGCATTTCACAGCACCTTTTAGACAACGCCGGTAGTGCCACCACGGACGTTATTTTTAAATAACTACCTACCTAGAATATATATAATACCAAAAATTATGTTTTACTTTAAACAATCTTGTTATAACTTTTGTTTTTATGGACTGCAATGACGAAAAATCATTTTAATTAATAGTTTAATAACGTAAATAAGGGTAAAAATAATCCTATTTTATAAGTATTTTAAATTATTTTGTTAATATTTTGGCCTATAAATATTTTGATCAGGTTGTCTTAATACGTAATATTTTATATAAAAACAACCATTATTTTTTTGTACATACGTAAGTAAAAGATGGCCATGAAAAACACACACAAGCTAAATTAAACCTTTTAAGCTAAAAGCTGGCATTTGTTTTCCATGGTTATCTTTAATTTACTAAAATATAAAAAGTAATGGTTGTTTGTTACATTAAATATTAACGTTTTAATAAAAACCTGAATAAAAAGTTTTTAGGACAAAATAATTTAAAATACCAAAAAATAGAATTATTTTTACCCCTATTTGCGTTAATAAATTATTAATAAAAACGGTTTCCCGTCATTGCAGTCAATAAAAAACAAAAGTTATAACAAGATTGTTTAAAGTAAAACATAATTACTTTTTTATGGCCTACTATCTAACCAATATCAGTCATAAATGACAAAATATGCAATATCTCCGGAAACGGCTGAGAAGAAATATAAAGTGTAACAAATTTTTGAAATGGTAATTTTTAACAATTTTAATAGTGAAGAAATATACAGGGTGTTGCAGTTAAAATTTCGAAAAATAAATAAATAAGTTAAAAATGTGCCATCCTAGAAAAAAACTAAAATCAAATCTGCATAAAAGTTGCTGGAAAAATATTTTTACAAAATTAAAAAATATATAAAATAAGGAAGTTATAAAGAATAAAAGAATACGCA
>JACEGR010005941.1:0-66777 GCA_014170235.1 Listronotus bonariensis | reverse complement strand
GCTAATTTTTACTTTTGTTCTGGTGAAAAAGTGGATTCAAATCGGTGACCTCTCTAGCTTAAATGTTAAGTTATTTAGCAATATAATGTTGTATGATATACATTTTTAAATCGTTATTTTAGTGTATAAAGATACTTATTATTTGACAGAAGCATTTTATTTTCTTTTATGGTATACAAGTACGTCATTTTTTTGTTTTAATGAAACACCCATGCCATGAAGCCCTATGTGTATGTATGATTGCCGCATTATCAAAGAAAAGCTACAGAAATTTAATGCAAAAATAATGTAGAAAACGTAAAAAAACGGTGTTTTAAAAGGTTAAAATCAAATATTGTGTGACACTTTAGCTTTAAACCAAGAATTGTGTGCAAAAAGAAGGGAAAATATAGTGAAAATAAGCTTAGTTCAAGTTTGAACTTTGACGATGAATATCTCAAAAACAAAATGTTTCCGCCAAAAAAATCTTTTAGATTTGGGATCAGCGCCCCAAAAACCCCGTATACCAAATTTCGTTAAAATCGGAGTTGCCGCAGGTTTCTAAAAAATTACCGAAAAAACCACAATTGTTGCCCCTTATAACCATCTCTTTAGCTGCAGCGGGGTCTGAGATCCCTGTACTTAACATGGGAAAAACTTATTTTGTATGTTTAACATAACAAAAACAAAAACTCTTAAGTAAACTGATTTTTTATATCTCTTAAATAATTCATTAAAGGGATAAGCTGCCATAATAGACAGAAATTGTATTTGTTCTTTTTATCACCCTATTTAACTAAGTCTAACACTGTTCGTGTGTCAGAAATTAATAGTTCCTAATTTATCTACCCGAGGAAATAAATTTACTTTATCAGCATAATTTCAGGCATTCCCTACGTCAACAAATGAAATATTTTAAGAGAAAATATTTTATTATAAGACCTTAATATATCTTTAGAACCTTTTTTAAATTAACCCACAGTTTATTTCTTTCTTAAAAAATGTTCAGTTATTTATAACAAATCTGCAATAAAAACGATAACCTTATTTAATATAATAAATTGATTATTTTATGTAAAAGTTATACTCTGTTTATAGGCACTAATTTAATTTTTAAAGCGCTTTTAATTAAAGTAAACGAACGGCTTTAATGTAACAAAGGTTGAAAGTCTTTTTGGTTTTATAAATTAAATATTAAATAATTCTTTTAAGGGGCTACATAGCTAATTTTTTTATTTTGTTCTGATGAAAAAGTGGATTCAAATCGGTGACCTCTTTAACTTAAATGTAAAGTTATTTAACAATATAATGTTGTATGATATACATTTTTTAATCGTTAGTTTAGTGTTAAAAGATACTTATTATTTGACAGAAGCATTTTTATTTTCTTTTATGGTATACAAGTACGTCATTTTTTTTGTTTTTAATGAAACACCCATATTGCTTACAGAATCTGCTGTAATATACCACAAATTTAAATTGTTTTTCCCTGTAGCTCGGTTAATTTTATCCACCTAACCAATATACAGGGTGTCTCTAAGAAGTATGTACAAAATTCTTACACAAATTTCTTGGACCAAAATATAACGATCTAACGCAATTCACCTTTGTCCAAAAGTTGGCCGTTGGGGGATACAGGGTGTCAAAGTTAAGATTTTATTTAATTATTTTTAAATATGTTATATATTATAAGACATTGTTTTATAAAAAAAAATAAAAGCAGAAATTTAAAACGGTTACTGTAATGGATGAGAAAAACAAACATGCCATTGTCAACAAAAGCAATTCAATTGTTTAAGGCTAAGTAAGATAAAAGAAAAACTAAAAATATAGATTTTTAAAAACACTTTATTTTTTATTTAAAGTATATCTAAATATACTTACATCGTTGAAAAGCAAATAAAACGGCCTTTTTTAAAATGTTATTGTCAACTATGCTTTCCATTTGAAAAAGTGCAAGTTTATATTATAGCTAAAAAACGGACTGTTAAATTAAATATCGTATTATATCTTTTTAATCATAACATATTTACATATCTACAAAAAAGCCATGATTTTTTAGTTGAAATGAAATCTTATTTAAACTAATCTTAAAAAACAACAATTGTTTCCCCTTTTAACCATCTTTGTAGATGCAACGGTTTCTGAGATCCCTGTACTAAACATAGAAAAAAACTTACCCTGTATGTTTAACATAACAAAAACAAAAACTCTTAAGTAAACTGATTCTTTATATCTCTTAAATAAGTCATTAAAGGGATAAGCTGCCATAATAGGCAGAAATTGTATTTGTTCTTTTTATCACCCTATTTAACTAAGTCTTACACTGTTCGTGTGTCAGAAATTAATAGTCCTTAATTTATCTACCCGAGGAAATAAATTTACTTTATCAGCATAATTTCAGGCATTCCTTACGTCAACAAATGAAATATTTCAAGAGAAAATATTTTATTATAAGACCTTAATCTATCTTTAGAACCTTTTTAAATTAACCCACAATTTATTTTTTCTTAAAACATGTCCAGTAAAAACAATAAACTTATTTGATATAATAAATTGATTATTTTATGTAAAAGTTATACCCTGTTTATAGGCACTAATTTAATTTTTAAAGCGCTTTTAATTAAAGTAAACGAACGGCTTGAATGTAACAAAGGTTGAAAGTCTTTTTGGTTTTGTTAATTAAATATTAAATAATTCTTTTAAGGGGCTACATAGCAAATTTTTTTATTTTGTTCTGATGAAAAAGTGGATTCAAATCGGTGACCTCTCTAACTTAAATGTTAAGTTATTTAGCAATATAATGTTGTATGATATACATTTTTTTAATCGTTATTTTAGTGTATAAAGATACTTATTATTTGACAGAAGCATTTTTATTTTCTTTTATGGTATACAAGTACGTCAATTTTTTTTTGGTTTTATGAAACACCCATATTGCTAACAGCATCTGCTGTAATATACCACAAATTTAAATTATTTTTTAAATTTATCAAATCATATTTCCAAAACCATTAAAGATATTTTAAAATTATTTTTCTAAAACTTTCTAAATCTCTTAAACGGTGGTACAATATACAGACTGTTCCACTTTAAAACTTACCTTTAGTGATAATTAGTTTCCATTTACTGATTTGAAAATTACAGAACTGACCAAACAATCTATTATTTATATTTGTCTTAATAATAAAAAAATTAAATACTAAAGGGATGGAGGGAAAAATGGTTAAATTGTTAATTTATTGACACCACATATAAATATTAATTATATTATACGTCTAGTTCCGTACAGACTGCTAAATTCTAGTCTCCAATATTATGTATTTATTTTTTCTTATTATAACATTTTTCTGTAAAAGACTTTTTATAGCATTTCAGGTATCTAAATTATTATAATATGTAGGAAAATCAAAAGTTATTATGCGTGAAAAGTAACGAAGGACCCTTAATTAATTATGCGTGCAAATTCACCCTTTTTAGAAAACAAAGGAATGCGTGACATAAAATTTTGATAACGTTTAGATTTCCATAACATTACCATTCTTAGATTATTTTTTCGTGCTTTTAAGCACAGCTGTTTGGTACTTTTAATCAAAAATGGAGGTTTTTTTCACCATTTTGGTGATTGACTTTTAAAGCACATGTTGTTTATACAGGCTGTTACAAATTCGAGGAACACCATTGGGATCTCGCAAACGGTAAGAGATACAGGGTTGGTTAAATTGGGGCAAAGTTGCGCATTTTAATGCTTAATAATATTGCTTTTTAAAATGTTGCAGCAGTTCCGGAATTATCCGGCAAAAACGGAAATTTTGCGAAATTTTTTTGATTGTTTTCTCAGTTTATTTAAAGAGATATTTTAAAACTAACGACACATAAGCATTGCCACTTGTTCTGTAAAATTATATCACTAAATTTAAAATCCGACGTTTTTACCTTCAAAGTGTTCCCAAAAGTAATTTTTTTTTCAAAACACTCGAATAATTGCTGGTATTATCGTATATTTTAAAACCAAAAAAAAAAAGTACACAATATTCTGGCATTTTTTTATTGTACCATTGAGTTAATAGGTTTGTTCCAGCAGGCTGTGAAACATGTATGCAACCGTTCAGATTCTGCGCATGCAGTGCCATGTTTGTAACATTATACAAATGTTTGTTGTTCCAGCAGTAGTTTTAAGATGTTGGAAACATGTTGGAAACTATTTGAAAAGTTTGCAAACTTTCTTTCAACATTACTGACACATTTTTAACATAACCTTTCTTGTATTGACGTATAAGCAATATGCACGCCTTGTTGATTTTTCGTTTCAGCAGAAAACTGTTGCCAACATTTCTGACTAATGTTTGTAACAATTTCTGCGTTTTACGATTGTTGCTAACATGTTTCCAACATTCTGCTGGAACAAACCTTATAAAACACCTATTGACGGTGAGGTCAAGAAAATCATAAAAATTTACCTTTCTCGCTTTTTTAAATGGAGATAGCAGGAAAAATAAACTTGGTTCGAAAGAGGAAACCGATGAGATTCTTTAAAACTGATAAGATTAACATCCAATCTAATAAGCATGTGAAAGTCGGCAAAAACTACTTAAAGTACTAAGCATTGCTTTAACCTCCTTAAACCCATCTGGGGATCATAAATACGGCATTTATAGTCATGACACGTTATGTTTCTACTTTGCAATGAATAGTGATGCGGAACAGTAACTCACTCTTAAATATATTTAGTTAGGTCTTTTAAAAGCAGCTAAATATCTACTTCTCGGAACATATTCTGAATTTTGTATAAGGAAGAAAGAAATCCGCAACAAGGAACGGCAATTTATCAAGTTAATTGGTTACAAGGGTTTTTAGGGCGAAAAAGGTATAATTGAACCATTATCTAAAAAGGATTATCAACCGATAAAGGAATATCTGTACAGGGTTATTTAGTAAAAGTATTTTTTTATATACAGGGTGATTCAAAAATTGATTACGAAACTTAAGGAGGTGATTCTACTTGACAAAATAAGTGTAAAGCTTCATATAATTTTTTTTTTATTTTTAACACCCTGTAGTTCAAAAACTAAGACGTTTAGGACATATGTTTATATAAAGTTTTTTTCTTATTTTCTGTTGTAGAATCGCCCTGTAAAGTTTGTCGGTTGAGTTACTGGACACCCTGTATGTATGTAGGTAATTTGATTGAAATCGATGAAAACTTTGATGTCTATTGGTGCCTAAACGGTGAGGTTTATCGACTTTAATAAAGAGTACCTTATTTTTAAGTTTTTGATTGTCTATAAAATGGCGTCCCCAGCTTTGCGATATCTGTCAAAATAAAAAGTTATGATGTAAATAAATTTTAAGTTCTAAGGTAAAGTGCCCTCTGGCGGTATTTAAAAAAGTACTTTTGTCTTAAAATTTTAGAATCTGCAAAGCTCGATTTGTGTGCCAAATATCAACTGGATTGGTTAAAAAATAAATGCAATATGGCGAAATAACCAAAATAAAAATTGAACTTTGACGGCTTGTAACTCGAAAACGAATGACATTTTGAAAAAAAGTTTATGAAGCTCTACCTTTATTTTGTCAAGTAGAATCACCCCTTAAAGTTTCGTAATCGATTTTTGAATCACCCTGTATTTAAGCTAATACCGGGTGTCAAGAAATCTATTACACAATCCATAACTAACTTATAAAGAATATTAGACACATCAAAATAATACTTGTTATAGTAATCTCTGGACCAGTAGTGAAATGGACTTCATGATAATAACACTTTTAAAACCTTTTTAAGGGGTTCCTTTTGACGAGTCTACCACGAATATTTATACCTCCATATATGGAAGCGGCGCCTTAACCCAGCCTGTCAATGTCAAATGTTTTGGGTGTCGGACTGGGCGAACGCGTCACTTTTTTGTGGGACAAGTTTATCATAATGTTTTACATATAATTTTTAAACATTGTGCCATAAATCGTAAGGGTTACAGTCACGTAGCCTGCCTAGTCCGATACCCGAAACATGTGTTTGATTCTTATGGTTTTATGACTGTTACCCTTACCATTTTTGGCAAAATGTTTAAAAATTGCATGGTAAACATTGTGGCAAACGCTAAAAATATATTTTAATGCTTAGGAGACCTCCCTAAAATTTCCTAAATATATCTGAACTGGTATTAAAGTTATGATGAAAAGAACGACTATTTCTCCTAAATTTTAACACCCTGTAGTTCCGAGAGTAGGACTTTAAGACATATGTTCATATAAAGTATTTTTCCTATTTTTTAATAAAGAACTACCTCATAAAGATTGTTGGGAAAGTTTTTGGACACCCTGTATAATATATGTTTAAATGATACAAAAATTATTTCCGCCCTTTGGGAAGTTTCTGGTTTTAAATAATACAGACAAACAAAAATAAAAAAATATATCAAAATCAAAGCTGCTATTAAAGACTTTCTTCGATTGCCTGTTTCTTGGCCGTATTCACCAAGCTCTAACAAAAGTTTTATTAGACTGATAGTCTGCTTTTTAAGCGTTCAAAAGCGGGCTATCAGTCTGATAAATATATATTTTTATAATTGGTAATGGTATATTAAAGAGTCTCATAATAGACTTTTTTTATTAAAATGTCACTTGTATTGTAGGAAATGGGATCGTTTGCTTAAGCTAGCCTTTCTTCCACTTTGACCAACAAAGATCTTTTGTGGAATCAATATTGCTAAGCAAAATACTGGATAACAATTAAATTGCTCTTGCTAGAGGTGCCCTGCCTAGTCACAATGCACAATATTTTGTAGATATTTTTATCAAGTCTTATTTGGAGCACAAGCTTTTAACAGTGACTAAGTCTGTTGCTCAGTAGACTTCTTCTTAAACATATTTTTTAATAAAGAAATTGAGCACATTACGGTTTATTTATCATTATGGACCACAGGTCGCCGAGTTCATATATTAAAATACAATCGAACCTCCACAAGTCAAAATTCTCTCTAAGTCAAAGTTTATTGCTGTCCCTTGCTCATTTGCTACAATTGACACTTATATTCTTTAACTCGAATAAAGTGGCGGTCTCTTCAGTTTCGAGTTATACAGGGTGTCCCACCGGGAACTGCCGCGATCGATTTCTTGAAAGGTACGCTTTGGAAAATTTTAAAAATTTGAAAACATTATAAAGTCAGTAGGGGACATACAACTAAAATATTTTGACAGCTCTATTACTTCCGGTTATACCGGAAGTTGAAGTCAACTTCCTTATTTTAAATGGAACACCCTATATATTCCCAAACAGCACAAACTTTCCACTCGGCAATCCCCCATATAAGTAAAGCACGAGTCTCGCGATGCTTTATATCCGCTCCACAGCTTAACCATTGGTTTGGTGGTGTAGCCTAGCTCTGCAGCAAGGTCAAGGAATAGTGTGGACGCATGCTTTACTTATATGGGGATTGCTCAATGGAAAGTTTGTGCTGTTTGGGTTATTTATTTTTTAGATTCTGCGTAAACTTTTAAACATAATTTATGTATAATGTTCTATACCAGTCCAACCGTTTTTGACTTATTTTAAATTTTATGTCAAAAATGACGTTTGCAAGCCATTACATAACCATCAATTTCTTCTAAACAAAAATATATGTTGGGGTTAAACGCTTAAAATGCAGGCTATCAGTCTGATAAATATTTATTAGAGCTTGGTTAATACGGCCGTAACGGCTTCATTGTCTTAGCCTAATACTAAATACTAGCTAGCCACAATGCATAATAATTTGAAGATAGTATTTTAATCAAGTCTTCTTTGGAAAACAAAAGACTTACTTACTTAATAGAATACAGTGGGACCTCTACAGGGTGTCCCACCGGGAACTGCCGCGATTGATTTCTCAAAAGTACGCTTTGGAAATTTTTTGAAAATTTGGTATAAATAAAGAGTGGTCAAAAATAATCGTTAAAAACTATAACGACAAAAACCTTAAAAGTCAATTTTTTTCAAATGGAAACCCCTACCTTTTTAACCTTATCCTATTAAGCATCAAAAATAAGGATAAGTTTGTATAAGGATGTACTATTTCAAAAATTTATAATTTTCGAAATATTAACGATTTAATATTATCTATACTAACAATGCTTTTAAGTACGGCGTAGTTTGGCTTCTAGTTGGCCTTGACAACAAAATGTGGCGTCACAGCCAACTACCCCGTACCTACCCGTACTTAAATGCATTGTTAGAATTGATAAATATTAAATCGTTAATATTTTGAAAACTATAAATTTTTGGAATAGACGTCCATACACAAACTTACCTTTATTTTTAATGCCTAATAGGATAGGGTAATAAAAGATATGGAGTTTCCATTTGAAAAAATAATTTTTAAGATTTTTTCGTCTAAATTTTAACCAATATTTTTGGCCACTCTGTATTTATTAATTGTAAAAATATTGATACAGTCTACTAAGAAAGTTCTTTTTACAAGGAGCCCAACCCCAACTCATATTTTTGTTCAGAAGAAATTAATGATAGAACGGAAGCTTTCACGGCCTTGGTCAACTGAGAAATCTTGGTTCTGGGTTTGGACCGCGTCAAATTAAAATCGTTTACCGACATTTCGCCATCGATTGCACGAGGCATCTTCAGGGATCTGTACTCTGCATTCAGTGTTCCATTCTCGCAGAGTACAGATCCCTGAAGATGCCTCGTGCAATCGATGGCGAAACGTCGGTAAACGATTTTAATTTGACGCGGTCCAAACCCAAGAACCAAGATTCCTCACAAGAAATTAATGGTTATGTAATGGCTTGCAAACGACATTTTTGACATAAAATTTAAAATACGTAAAAAACGATTGGACTTAGGTATGGAAAATTATAAATAAATTATGTTTAAAACTTTACGCAGAATTCAATTCCAACACGTACTTTTCGAGAAATCGATCGCGGCAGTTTCCGGTGGGACACCCTGTATAACTCGAAACTTAAGAGACCGCCAATTTAATTCGAGTTAAAGAATATAAGTGTCAATTGTAGCAAATAAGCTAGGAACAACAATAAACTTCGACTTAAAAAGAATTTCTGACTTGTGGAGGTTCGATTGTATTTTAATAATGAACTTGGCGACCTGTGGTCCATAATGATAAAAGGACCTTAATGTGCTCAATTTCTTTATTAAGAAATATGTTTAAGAAGAAGTTCTACTGAGCAACAGACTTAGTCACTCTTAAAAGCTTGTGTTTCAAATAAGACTTGATAAAAATATCTACAAAATATTGTGCATTGTGGCTAGGCAGGGCACCTCTAGCAAAAGCAATTTAATTGGTATTCAGTATTTTGCTTGGCAATATTTAGTGGAAGAAAGGCTAGCTTAAGCTAAACGATCCCATTCACTACGATACATGTAACATTTTAATAAAAAAGTCAATTATGAGACTTTTTAATATACCATTACCAATTATAGATAACAAAATTAATGACGCAAAGGATTACACAACATTATGCAAGGCTACAAAACTCTTTTATATCAGATATATTCGAAATAGATAGCACATGTTAAAAATCATTTTAAAATATCTTACCGACAGACCGAAAATAGCACGTATCATATATCTGCACTTTATTACATGGCTGATTCGGAACATATTCATCCTATAAATGCAACTTTAAAATTCTCTAACTGTAGCTTTTTCGCTGAAAATATATTCTTAGAGGTAGAGTTTGTATTACCCATACAAATTGAAAATCCCTAAAGATTCTTAAAAGAATAATATAATTTCTCAACTACAGTACTTTTCAGGCAAAATCAAGCTCAAAATATAATTTAACTGATAAAATCTTCATTTCATATACAGGGTGATTCAAAAATTAAAATAAGGGTAGAGTTTCATATAATTTTTTTTCAAAATGTCATTCGTTTTCGAGTTACAAGCCGTCAAAGTTTAATTTTTACTTTGGTTTTTACGCCATATTGCATTTATTTTTTAACCAATCCAGTTGATATTTGGCACACAAATCGAGCTTTGCAGATTCTAAAATTTTAAGATAAAAGTACTTTTGTAAATACCACTAGAGGGCACTTTACCTAAAACTTTAAATTTATTTACATCATAACTTTTTATTTTGACAAATATCGCAATGATGGGGGCGCCATTTTATAGACAATCAAAAACTTAAAAAATAAGGTACTTTTTAATAAAGTCGATAAACCTCACCGTTTAGGCACCAATAGACATCAAAGTTTTCATCAATTTCAATTAAATTACCTACATACATACAGGGTGTCCAGTAACTCAACCGACAAACTTTACGGGGCGATTCTACAACAGAAAATAAGAAAAACGTGATCAATTTTTTAATCAACCTGTATATTTTGCTACCTACGTTTTAATATAATTAAAACAAGGTATCAATAAAAGCGTCTTGTATAAAAGTTTTATACTTCTTTATCTTTTAAGCATAAAAAAGAAACAAATGACCATCAAAAATCAAGAAAAATGGGTCACCCTGTACATAATATTACCATTAAAAAGATTTTTAAAAAGCTTTACAAAAATATTTGATATATCTATCTTTACTAGTTTTGGAAATATGGCCATTTAAATATAAGTATATTTTCAATTACATCCATAGCCTCATCTTAGTGCCTTAGGTGGGTATAATGACAAGTATATCTACTATACAGGGTGTCCCGTAATTAATTGGGCATAGGTTAATGTAAGATACATGACATGAAAATAAAGCGTTTGAGCTCAATATCGCTTAGCAAAATGATATTGGTTTTCGTTCTACAGGGTGTTAAAACTAATTTTTTACCAAACATTTAGTGAAATATTTCGGAATCCACTAGACAGAGTAAAGTAAAATTTGGGGTTCTCTTAATATTTGGGATGATAAACACGAATATGATATCTGTTTTGCCAATACCACTAGATGGTGTCACATACAATAACATTGATTGATTAAAATGGTCATAACTTTTGACCTTCCTGTATGCACATTTGCGAGTGAAAATAATAAAACAGCATTTAATTTTAGCCAAAAAAGGTATACTTCTTTGATTTCCACAAAATAGACCGTTTTTGAAATAAACGACTTTTTTATTAGGTTACCCTCAGGAATTGTGGCAAAAGATTGTGGAAGAAGCCAATATCATGAGGGCCCAAAAAGAATCATTAGGAATTTAAATAAAAGAATTAAACAATGTGTCCTAGTAGATGGTGAACATTTTGAACATTTATTATAATCAATAGCCTTTTCTAACTCTATCGTTGTTAAATAAATTTTAGAGTGTTCATGCGCAACCTCATAAAAAGTCTTTTGTTTCGAAAACGGTGTACTTTGTGGAAATCAAAGAAGTATACCTTTTTTGACTAAAATTAAATGCTATTTTATTATTTCCACTCGCAAATGTGCATACAGGGAGGTCAATAAAGTTATGACTATTTTAATCAATCAATAGTATTATATGTGGCGCCATCTAGTGATATTGGCAAAATAGATATCATATTCGTATTTATCATTCCAAATAATAAGAGTACACCAAATTTTACTTAATTCTGTACAGTGGATTCCGAGATATTTCACTAAATGTTTAGTAAAAATTAGTTTTTACACCCTGTAGGACAAAACCAATAACATTTTGCTAAGCGATATTGAGCTAAAACGCTTTATTTTTATGTATCCTACATTAACCTATGTCCAATTAATTACGGGACACCCTGTAGATACATATATAAAATCGGGTATTTTTGTAAAGTTTATTAAAAGACCTTTTTAATGGTGACATAATATACAGGTATTTCAATTTAAAAAGGTTTACCTCTTCATTTTTCTAGACTTTTTGATGGTTCTTTGTTTCTTGAATTATGCCCAGAAGATAAAAAGATAAAATAGTAGGAAAATTTTATACAGGACCTTTCTTTCTATCTTTAGTTATTGTTAAAAATGGCTGCCAAAATATAAATGAAAACCCTGTACATAGATTATCTAATTATAGTCAGCAATACGTGTTTAAACCAGAGACATATTCATATGTTGCGATGCGACGCGACGCCACAACACACATTTTATATTAGATACACCGAGCCTCGATCACATTTGTGTGTTGCTACATGATGCGATGTCAGGTCACACGAAACCACTTCTCTTTATTTTACCCTGACAGATTTTATCGCTTTGGATTATAACGAGCATGGTATATGGAGACAAAAATTAATGATATTCTATTGATTTAAAAAGTCCGGTGGTATCAAAAATTATTTTTTGTTTAATATGCCTAGTCCACATGTGAACAAAAATTGCGTAATTTGAAACTGCGGATTGGCGCAGTTTTCAAAAAGCCGTCTGTTTATAGAGGCAAAAACTTAAATTTAGATTATAAATGTGAATTGGTGTATCTATTAAACTAATAATATTAACAAAATGTCCGATGTACAGGGTGTCCAGTTTTCGTGTGTTTTCATATACCAGCTCCCTTACTATAAAAGATAGAAAGATGGGGTTTGCGGCTTACTGTCCTATTTTTTTATGAAACTTACATTGCCGCAAACGAAATTTTCATAGCCCCCTTTGTTTCTGACATACAGGGCGATTTTGAAAATTTGTCATTTTTGACGGTCCCCTGTATCTCGATTATTTGGTAACTTTTCAATAAAGTGAAAATGGATTGTTATAGAGTTTTTACGTAGAATTCATTGGCGTAGGTAGTTTTTTTCTAAAAAGTTTTGTTTTTGAGTTACGACCCAAACTTATGTTTTTTTAAATGGGACACCCTATATATTATTTTTTTATCTTTTTCGCTCTTTTACACGCTTTTCAAAAATATATAATAGTCCATATTTATTTTTTTAAAAAAGGAAAATTTTTACATTTTTGTAAAATTTATCATTTTTCGTATAGAAGGCTATGCCCGCAAATCAAAACAAAATTAACAACATCATTTTTATTATAACAACTCTATATTAATACATAATAACTAAGCAACATTAAAAGAAAATAACATATTAATTTATTTTTATTTAGTTTAATTACAAAAATTGCTCGAATTGGGCTCCGTTGTGTTCCAAACATTTTTGACATACTTTTTCAATTTTTCGCAATCCATTTAATAAAGTAATAGGCCTACCCTGCAAAAGCCTAAACGCTTGATGTGTAGCTTCTCGAAGTTGATCAATATTGTGGTATTGCCTCATATATATTTGATTTTTCATATATCCCCATAAAAAAATCCAAAACAGAAAGATCTGGGGATCTTGGGGGCCACCTGACCGGTCCATTCGTACCAATCCATTTATCTGGAAATGTTGTGTCTAAATATTCTCTCACTATTTGAGCATTGTGACTTGGAGCGCCATCTTGCTGGTAATAAATATTATTTAGATCGGCCAAAGGAACATCCTCTAATATTTCCATTAGTGTATCTTGCATTATTTCTAGATGTCTATTTCCGGTTAGCGTTCCTTCATAGATAAAATACTTAATTTTAGGACCAAAAATAAAGCATGACACGCTAAATCCAAACCGACCTTGACGTTCTCGAGGAAATGTTACATATTGGTTCGTTTGGGACCAGTACCTTGAATTGTTTCGGTTTAGAATACCAGAACTAGTAAAATAAGCCTCGTCTGACCACACCACCTTTCTTTCAAAATTTGCATTTTCCTGCAACATTTGTAGGTACCAATTGCAAAAACTACCCTACGTTCTGCATCACCGGGATGCAAATGCTGGACAAGATGGTATTTGTATGGTCTAAACTTATGTTTCTTTAGTACTAACTGAGTTTTTGATTTTTTAACCCCAACTTCGTCATATATTTTTCTGCATGATATGGATGGTTGTACCGCGACAGAAGCCAAAACATTTATTTCATTTTCTTCCCTGTTTTCCTTGTTGTAAAAATTAGGCCTGGGTTTTTTAGAAGATCCGTGTTCAATGAGATTGGCTTTGATATTATGAAATATTCTTTTATCGGGTTGATGTCTTTCTGATACCTACGAAATAATTAGATATGTAACAACAAGCTAGATAGATAGATAATGATTAAGATTTTTATATTTGTTATGAATATTAATGTTACATATCAATTTTTTTGTTAATGCTGAATATTACCAATGTCAAAATCTATTCAAATCATCCGATATGCTCACATTATAATAAAAACATCCTATAATATATCATTGTTGAGAAGGCTACTTCTTAACCTATAGGCATATAATATACTGTTAAACCTTACCGATTAAAATAAAGCTCCGAGGCTGCGTTGCGTCTTCATTAGCTTGGATAAAACAAACATACATATCGTGTTTTTCATAATTCTCATATCTATTATTTTCTGCCATGTTAAACAATTTTTCACAAAAATAATAAAGTAAACTTCCACATAACAAAATCCAAATCAAACAAATAACAGTACTATTTGACAACAATAACAATCCATAATGGCGCATTTACAGAATTTTGTTTTTGTCATGGCTATCCGTGATTGACCATCGGAAAATGATAAATTTTACAAAAATGTTAAAATTTTCCATTTAAAAAAAAATAAATATGGACTATTATATTTTTTGAAAAGCCTGTAAAAGGGGGAATAAGATAAAAAAATAATATATAGGGTGTCCCATTTAAAAAACATAAGTTTGGGCCGTAACTCAAAAACAAAACTTTTTAGAAAAAACTACCTACGCCACTGAATTCTACGTAAAAACTCTATAACAATCCATTTTCACTTTATTGAAAAGTTACCAAATAATCGAGATACAGGGGACCGTCAGAAATGACAAATTTTCAAAATCGCCCTGTATGTCAGAAACAAAGGGGGCTAGTGAAAATTTCTGTTTGCGGCAATGAAAGTTTCCATAAAAAATAGGACAGTAAGCCGCAAACCCCATCTTTCTATCTTTTATAGTAAGGGAGCTGGTATATGAAAACACACGAAAACTGGACACCCTGTACAAAAAGTTAACAAGAAAATCGGCGAATTCCATAAAAAAGTTAAAAATTTCCAACTTTTTCCTGGAACTGTCACGGATTCTGTCACTTTTAACATGGCTGCCAAAAGCCCAATGAAAATTCGATATTGTAGTCACGTGATTCCGGACATCCGAGGTTCCGCAATATATCGGGTGACAACGAAATTGCTATCCAGGTATTTTTTTTTTGTTCAGTGCAACCATATAAACCAAATTTAGGGACGTTATATTGTATCATCGGATGCCAATTTTGGATATAATAGCATCTGTGTATTACTTTCGGTTTAACTGAAAGTGCTATAAACTTTGATATTTTAAATAGAACACCCTGTATATTTTTAGAATTTGAATTCTACAGGTCATTCCTGATATAAAACCTTAGATATATTCATAACCTAACTCTTTTGGTTTTGGAGAAAATGGCGTTTGAAAATGTCCAAACGACAGCACATTATGCAGTTTTATGGAAAACAAATGAACATCGCAAAATTTAAATGCCTAAAATAGTCCCTTTAAAAGACTCTACCTTTGAAGACCATTATAATACTACTTCCGGTTTAACCAAAAGTACTTGAGTATGATAACCCTAATATCCTTAATAGAACACTCTGTAATATCTCTAAGATTTAAATTTTTGTTATTCCCGATATAAAATCCAGTAATAAACCCATAGCCTATCCTTTTAGTTTTTAAAGAAAACGGGCGTTCGAAAAGGTCCAGACGACGACAAAATATGCATGAAACTCTAAAACTAAAAAGTTAGGTTAGTGGGTATAATATAGGTTTTATATCAGAAATAGCTCAAATAATTTAAATCTTAGGAAAATACTGGGTGTTCCATTAAAATGATTAGGGTTATCATACTTGGAAGTTCAAATTCCGGCAGCATTTCCGGTTAAACAGGAAGTAGTATTATAATGGTCTCTAAGGGAAAAGTCTTTAAAAGAACTATTTTAAGCATTTTAAATTTTTGCGATGTTCCATTTGTTTTCCTATAAAACTGCATAATATGCTGTTGTTTGGACATTTCAAACGCCATTTTCTCCAAAACCAAAAAGAATTAGGTTATGGAATATATTAATGAGTTTTATATCAGGAATGACCTGTAGAATTTAAATCCCAAAAAATATACAGGGTGTTCTATTTAGAAATATCAAAGTTTATATCACTTCCGGTTACACCGTGGTTATGACCAATTTAAAGAAAGTAATCTAATGTTGTCAGTGTCAATGTCAATTTTAATATTTCATTTGTATATGACTGTAGTGATATATTAGTACATTTTGTTTCTTTGATTTAATAAATAAAGCTGACGTAAAGTTTTAAATTTTCAAACAAAAAAAATTTTTGGTACATTCTGTATAAACTATATATTTTAATAACTAGCATAAATGCGTATTTAAAAATATAGGGGTTGCCATTATACAAGGTGTGTCGAAAATTTTGAGGTTATTTTTTAAAAATTAAATATGGCCTTGACCCAACTTTTTAGGGCAAACCCTATGGCAATACCTTTATTTCAAAACTCTTTAATATGAAACAGATGGGTGAAGGTCTGTCTCCTAGTCGGATCTCATACCATTGGATTCTGAAGCCCCAACTTTACCATTTCTTATTTTAAATTATGACAAGCTTATGCAGAGTTACAAGCGCTTAGCCAAATTGGCAAAATTTACAAAACCCTCTGTATCTCCAAAACAAATCAAGATAGTCATAATTTACTTTCACCACTGAATTTATTTCAAAATCGAAATCGAGATTGTGCAATCAGATTTGTTTTCTGATCTCTATCAAGGTCAACGAAAAGGCGTCACCCTGTACAGAGACGGAATTAAAAATCTCGTACACCCAATTTTTCCTAGTGTGATGTTGGCTTTTGCGTACCTGGATCACCTGGAAATATACCTTTCTGACAAATTGTTATCTGTCACAAATTTCAAAATTATATTATTTTACTCTTTTTAATTTTTAATAACGAATGAACCAGAGAATGCGAGAGTAATTACTCTATTCGAAGAAGGTGTTTCTCTGGGAAAAATAGCTCAGCAAGTTGGGAAACCAAGAAGCACTATTCAAAGCCTCAGAACTAAATGGGAAAATACAGGATCATTGAAGAGAAGGGCTGGAAGTAGTAGAAGAAAAATTTCAAAAGAAAATCAAGATAATGATCTGATAATTTTTTTTGCGAAACAATCCATTTTAGACAGCTGTAAAAGCACACAACCAAACTAATTTTCCTGGGACAGTAAGAACGGCAAGAAATCGTATTAGGAAAATTCGAATAAAGAAGCAGTGTATGCTAAAAAGCCATTTTTGACCAATATGAATAAAGAGCAAAGAATGGGGTTTGTACTGGAATATTTACCGCAAGGTATGGATTTTTGGGAAAGGGTAGTGTTTACCGATGAGAAGATTTTTCAATCCTATTATAGCGGACAGATTACAGTGTATAGGTCATAAAATATACGGTACGAAGAAAGATATACCCAACCTGGTAAAACAAGTGGAAGATTTTCTGTTAAGGTCTGGGGGTTTATGTCTTTCAGAGAGCTAGGCATATGCCACCGTAATCGAGAAAGATTTAATAGTCAAGCGTCCAAAATGTTATGTTGCCATCGGTAAACAATATACTTGAACAAGAAAATTTTATATACTCAGCATGACACTGCCCCGTCCATATAGCAAGGAGAGTTTGGACTGGCCACTGGAAAATAACATTTCATTGTTACCTTGGCCCTCAAGAAGCCGTGATATCAATCCAATCGAAAACGTTTGGGGATATATCGTAAAAGAAATTAACAAGAACAATGATTTCCATCCACAAAACAGTGATGATTTGTGAAATAAAATTGAAGAAACCTGAATAATTACAATGTTCACCATGCACAGATGCTGATTTGATTACATGCCCACATCGTTTAAACTTATTAGTGGAAAAATGGTGCCGCTTTTAAATATTAAGCCAGTGTTTTTCTTTAATATTTGAATAAAAGTAAACTATATATTTATTTTGGAGTCATGTATTTTATTGAATAATAATTAAGGTGAGAAAAAGGTAAAAAGCCAAGTTTACCAAAATATTGAAAATTGACATAAAATGTTAACCCAAGTGTACGAAATTTTATTTCTGTCACTGTACGAAGACAAAACTTGTATTACTCAATATCCTTCACAATCCTTTCTTGCTCTAAATTATAGAAAACATAGACAACATAAATACTCAAAATACGAAATGACAAATGGCCAACAAGTCAGCTAACTTACTTTGAAATCCCTCATGCCCAAAGTGCCGTAAACCAAAAGCTGACGTTCGTCCTCAAACAAACTCAAATCCGTTAAACGGCTTAGAGTGGAGAGGTCCCGCAACAAATAATATTAAAGTTATGACATGAAAAGAAAGGAAAAAGAATAAAGTTTCAATGTTTATTGGATTTTTGTTTACATATCGTTATAACAGACAATACACGTAAACTATGCAGTTTTAAATTTTAAGAAAGAAGAAATTAACTGAAAGAAAAATATTATTCAGCAAATATTTCGAAAAATATCATAAAAAAAGAAAAGTCATTCGTTACAGTAATCGACATAATTGAGAATAGGTAACATCGTTAAACTGAATCCGACTCAACCGATCAGATCGAACTTAAAAACGCGTTCTGATTGGTCAATTTTGAACGAAACCTTCGAAGTCGACCAATTAGAACACGTTCAATCAGATCGGTTAAATCGGATTCAGTTTAACGATGTAAACAGGGCCCAATTCTTAACTTTCCTGTACTTAAAAAAAAACGAATATAGCCATTTTGTGTATTGTTTTCGTAGAATTTAATAATCTAATCAGGCAAACATTTTAAACAAAAACAAAAGAGTTACAGCATGAGTTATACTGGGTGTTGCTCCGTCGAGCGGGAGATAGAGAATCCCATGTAAATTTTGAACTGGTCCAATATTGACTCCCTTATTATTTTAGAAAAAAATATAATTAGGATTTTTTAAAGAGCACGAAATGTTGTACCCAGTGTACAAATTTCAGCTCTTCTCAGTTCGCGAGCTAAGAGATAAATGCTAAAATAAGTTACGAATCTGGCTATCTTCTTACCCCTTGTATTATTAGAAGTTTATAATAAAATACTAGAAAAACTATTTAACCTCTTACTCTCAAGTTGTCAGATCAATGTCACATCATTCTTAAATAATGAACTACTTAAATCAAGAAAAAATTACTATTATAAAATGGTTTTACCAGGGAAATAGTTATCGAAGAGTAGCGGACATATTTTCCCAATAGGCCAATACCAAGTAAATCGACAATAGAAGGGACGATAAAAAATTTGAAACTACAGTTGCACAGTAATCAATTTTTGAAAATGTGAAGAAAATCGACGTGAACTTTCGCCAAACGATTTTTTTCTATGAGGACATTTAAAAACTAAGCTACCAATAAAAAATATGAAAATTTAGTCCAGCTAAGGAATGCTATTTCCGCTGAATGTGCCAGAATATCGATGTACCAATTAGCCAACGTAAGAAATGAGTTTTATAATCGTTCGGGTTATTGTCTGGCAGTTAATTTAGGAATATTTGAGCATTTGATTAAATCCTGGTATTTTCGTCATAAATTGATTTCTAAATGTAGAAAAATGTGTTTTATTGTCTTGCGTAACTGTGAGTGCATGTGTTGGAATTAGCTGTAAACTAAAATGAAATGCGAGGATTCTTTTTGAAATTCCCGTACAAAATTGTTCAGTTTTGGCAATGACATTATAAATTAATGATCTAAATTGTCACTGATAAATCGATATGGTGTTTTTATTGTTGATTTCTAGAGTACAGGGTGCATAATGAGATACTACGTTGCAGAAGTATATAGCAGTTTACTCTTTACTGGTTGGTTGAAAAATGCTCAAATTTTCATTTTGAGTGGAACTTACTGTGCTCTTCAATAAATCCTAATAGTATTTTGTTCTAAAATAATTAGGGAATCCAATACTTGACTACTTCAAAATTTACATGGGATTCCCTATGTCCCGCCTCGACGGAGCAACACCCGGTATATTTTTTTAAATGGAATACCCTGTATATTTTTATATCAATGGATAGAGATTTTCACGAGAACTTTGATTATATAGGGGTTGCTGGGTTTATTTCCTGCGGTTATGATGCAATTGATTAAAAACTGCATTATGCCATGTTCAGACACGGCTAGTAATTTAGTCGATTAACGAGTAATTAAGTATTCTCGTGCATGCGGACAGTAAAAATTAGGAAAGTAGTTTAGTGTAGTAGCTATCACACGCACGAAAATACTTTATTACTCGCTACTCGACTACATTACCAGCCGTGTCTGAACAAGGCATTATACAGGCCCCAAACTTCCCACTTTGTTTGTTCTTTTATCTCTAGAGTTTTTAGAATGTGGAACCTGCTGCCCGCGGAGGTCTTTCCTTCCCCCAAATCTTCAAGTATTTAAGTCCCGTGTCAACAAACTCCCTCTTACCTCGCTTAAGACACCCACGGTACGTTAGTATTTAGGCTTTTAGTCTTTGTGGTTTGTCCAAAGATAAAAAAAAATACAATAAGAATAGTTTCACCTATAAAACCTGGCTGTCACAGATCACAGGTGCTATTAGTCAAGTCAAGAGTTTTAAAAATACGTTTATTACTTCTAGAGTAGTTTTCTAATGATATTTTCATTGGAAAAAGGGCTTCAAATTATATTACATGCTAAAAATAAGATGATGTATCTATTTTTGTGACCTGTGGCAGCCAGGTTTTTTCAGGTGAAACTATCCTTCTAATATCATGCAGTTTTTAAATAATTAAGGTTTTTTTTTAATTCCCTCTGACAGCCCGGATTAAGATTCATGCAATTTTAACTTCTTTAGATCATAAATAAAGACACTAGACGAATCAAAAGTTTAAAACACCCTTACCTTAATAAAACCATTACCAGACTGAAAAATGCCTTGCTCTGTACTGGACAACTTTCCTCTATACATGACTTCAAACGGTGGTGTCTCAATAGATCTGTAGTCTTTAGCAACAAAATAATTCTTAGCTGAACATAATAATGTATCAAATAGTCCATTTGCCTTACTGGATTGGTATTTTGCAAATTGTCTAAAAATTATCATGAGCGAGGTTAAAGAACTATATGGCCTCTGACACGATACTAAGCGTCAGCGTCAGTAGCCAGCGTTAAGCGAAAAATTGTGAGCGCTGTCTTTGATCTTTATGCGAGAATAAAAACTTTTCCGCTCAACGCTGGCCGTTAATGCTGACGCTTAGTATCGTGTCTGAGGCCTTAAAGGTGCATATCATCAGTAGCCATGTAAAATCAGCCAATTAGTTACGTCTATTGAATAAAACCTACTTAAAATCGTAGTTACTATTTCCCTACCTTAATTTCTCATCTTCATCAGCTAATGATTCTGTTACGGAGTATTCAACTACCACAGATTTAAGTTGATCCCTTAAAATTGTTGTTAATATTTCTTTTAGCTGAAGCCATATTTTGTTTGCTATAACTTGTTCTAAAAAGAAAGAAACACCCAAATAGGTTTTGTGCTATTGGTTTTGAGCTATAACGGGGTGGGCATAAGTCACCCGGCAGCCTTAAAATCAGTTTATGCGTCAGTCTCACCGCTCTTAACCGGGGTATTCACGATCATGCAAAACTGTCACATCTGTCAAAAAAGCCAAAGCTCGCACGCAAATTTGACCGTGTATATTAAAAACTGCTACATCTGGCTTGGCATGCGACTCGATGGCCGAGTTTGATTTTTCGTGGCGCACGTCGCGTGCAAACTTGTGCATGTGTAGGACACGTCAGTTAACGTTTCAGTTTAGGGACGTCGTTTACGGGGTTATATTGTTGGTTTTGAGTTAACAAAATTGGCTCTTTGGTGCCAGAAAGATGTATTGCGTGATTTTATAGATATGTACCTACCAAGGTTATCCATGCTTTTGAAAAGTTATCTAAAAGTAATAAATACATTGACAAAAATAAAAAAACCTTTTCGCTGAATTACGCTTATGTTCAAGTTGATCACGCCACCAGCTGCCAAAACTGACGCAGAACTGACAGGTACATCTAAATCGTGTGTATCAAAACCTTCATTTGACATTTGCTTTCATGCAAGTGCGTTTCAGGTTTGCATGACCGTGTATAACACCAAACTGGGTATAGTTTAGTGTTGTGACTGGACTGTCGATACCACCAAATGTCGTGGCTGGTTTGTCCGATGCCACAAAAATATTGTGTGCCACCGAATGCGGTAGTCACCGATGACACAAATTATTATTTGCTATTGTTTTGTCGCTAAAATGGTTGTAGCATTTTGTTTTTATATTTTTAGCTATTTAAAATTAAATTTCTTGTTGGTTTCTTTAGTATTTATTTATTATTTAAAAGAAATTTACTGTCACAGATTATACTAAAATTTACCAGGGAGAGAGAGACTAACTTAAATGTACTGCTAACCCCAAAGATACTATCACTTAATGATACTGATAGATACTGGTGCTAATGACCTAGTACTATTACTTAATGATACTGATAGATACTGGTGCTGATGACCTAGTGTTACTCATTTTCCTAGAATGAGGATTATGTTGACCACCAAGATTTGAAATTTTCCTTGTTCCTTTATGCGTAAATATTTTTTGAAAAGACCAAGAGTTAAAATATTAACTTGGGGTGTTTACGAACGAAGTATACAATAACCTTTTAGGGTTTTATAGTTCTAAAAGCTTTTTAATAGTAGGGTAATAAATTGTTAGTTTAAAGGAAACATTTATTATGCAAAAAGATAAGTTTAAATTGCTTTTACGTAATTTTAAGAAAATATTTATCTACTATCAGAGTGTTGAGTCTTAGAAAATGTAAATAATGATTATAGAAATATTTGGGGTTCTTTGGCAATAAGGATATAATTCTGAATAATGAAAGTAACTAATAAAAATGAGTTATCGTGATACGTTAAAACTATAAAAATATTAATTATTATAAAGGGAAATTCGGTATTATAATGTATTATTATACTTATAGTAAAATATTATGTGTGATTTTGGTTAGGATTTATCTGTAGCAACGCGTTGGGGTATAAGTTATTGTATGACGCTTGACCTCAAGACTGATCAATACCGGTTTTGTTACTTGTTTAAGTCGTTATTTTTAAGTGAAATGGCGCAAAACTTTCGGGTCAAATTTTCGTTACAACAGCGTGTATTTTTCTTGAAACAGTTTTATTGTCTTGATTTCAATTATGGAGCTATAAAAGAAGGTTTTGCAGAAAGATGTCCTGAAACACTTTTTCCAAATGACAATTACTTTGTTGAATTATTCAAAGAATTTGAGAAGACCGGTAATGTTCAAGATGCGCCATGTCTCCATTTTGTTAAGTGTTAAGATGAAATGTGAACATTTTGAACACCCATTGTAATTATTTTTGTGAAAATTGAAATACAAACAACGTTTTGTAAACTTGAATTTTGGTTCTTTAAAATGTGTGCAAATTTACCAGGTGACTTATGCCCACTCCGGTACAAATATTTTGATAAAGGTACTTATTTTGATTCCTGCTCTGATTTTTATTTAATCACTACTTAAAGTGGACACACATTATACTGAGTGATTATAGTCCCTGGGCTAGTAATGAAGCAAACTTCTTGATAAGAACACTTTTAAAGCCTTTTTAGGGGGTTCCTTTTGACGAGTCTACCACGAATATTCATACCGCCATATATGGAAGCGGCGCTGTAACCCAGCCTTTCAATGTCAAATGTTTCAGGTGTCGGGCAGGGCGAACGCGTCACTTTTTTGTCGGACAAGTTTACCACAATGTTTTGCATATAACTTTTAAACATTTTGCTTAATTACAGGCTTAATTAGGGTATCGGACTAGGCGGGTTTTGTTACTGTAACCCTTACGATTTTTGGCATAATGTTTAAAAACTGCATCTAAAACATTGTGGTAAATATGTCCAACAAAAAAAGTGATGCGTTCGCCCAGTCCGACACCCTTAACATTAATTTTGACATTGACAGACTGGGTTAAACCGCCGCTTCCATATGCCAGTATAAATATTCGTTGTAGACTCATCAAAAGAAATCCCCTTAAAAGGTTTCAAAAGTGTTCATATTATGAAGTCCATTTCATTATTTGCCCAGGAACTATTATGTATTTATAGTTTACAATAATTCCGATAAAATTTTTAATGTTAAATATGATATCCATTTTCTACTTAAAAATTATTTTAGAACACCAGGCTCATTATTTGTTTCTGTTGGTCCAAAACTTTTTTAATTATCTTTTTCCTCTTATTCCATTTCATTTGTCTTTACACATTTTTTTGCCCCCGTTTTAATTTTCAGCTATTATTAAACAGATAAGAGTTGTAAATAAAGCATAATTACAAAAATTAACCTTCACACTTTCTTAGTGACGTAAGCCAAGTTTGCTCAACTTTAGGGGTTGTTAGAAACAGAACCGTACTCTAAATATAATAGGTTCTTTAAATTTTAATAGAACTGTCACAGGCAAAAAAAATTATTACGTATAAAATCAAAGTTACAGGGTGTTCATTTATAAACTTACCGCTCAAGTTATCTGCGAAAAAAGAAAGATTTGAGATAATCGGCGAAACACGTCAAGATATTTATTAATGGGATACGTTTTTTACAAAACATTGGGTCACGCCCCTTCAGCTCCTTAACCAAATTTTTATAAAACTGATAACTTAAAAGGTACATAGAGCACATGTGACTTAAAAACTTTGATAGTTGTGACACTTTTGATTGTACTGAAAGTTAATGTCTACTTTCTCATTTTAAATGCATGAAATCCCAAAAAATATACAGGGTGTCCAGAAAGGTATGATCATAAATAAAAAATGTTCGATTGTGCTTTGTTAGGGAGTTATTGTTCTTTAAAGTAAGACTAAAAAACCTATTTTAATTATAATTTTTTAACTGTAAGTACAGTATAAATAATATTTGGGCAACTAATTTACCGCTACTATAAACTCTAAATATCAAAAATAAAAAAAAACAGGTATAGTTAGGTCCATCTGTGGACACACTGTATGCCTATTGGAATTTTTAAACTACAGTCATTCCTAAAATTCATTATTGGAGGTAAAGTTTTTTAACATAAGTTCCTAATAATATATTGGGAAATATTGTACAAATTACTAAGTCCAACCCTGTAAAAAATATTCTAACTTTTGTTCCGGTATTAATGAACAGTAAATTGCCAGTTTTAGCAGGTTTTGAGCTTAAAAGAGATTTAATCTTTGAACTGAAGCCCAAATTATTTAAATGAAGGCGAAAATGTTAGAAATCGGGATATCGATTCTAATTTTTAGTGTGATGCAACTTAAGAGGTACGCGAGCAGCGAAATGCTTTTAAAGATTGAATTCTAGCAGGCTAAATGCATTAAATTGGTTTCCGCAATAGTAAGAATGAATATTGGACGTTTTTTGCAACAAAAACTGCGTAAAAAATTTAAAAAAAAATCATACTCTCAATCTAAAACCAAAACTGCCTTTGCAAAAAAGCTTTATCCCACTTTACACAAATATTATATTACATGATCTAAAAATTTAATTTATTTAACTATCCAACACATTCTGAGCTGATCCTTAAAATAGTTAAATAAACAATAAGTAATTAATATTTTTTTTCCGCAAATTCTTGGGCATAAAAGTCCTAAATAAAAACTATTGTCAAATTTGGTTTCTTAAAGTCACATATATATTCCTACTAAAATTGACGTTTCGGCGAATTAGCCTTCATCAGAATATTAGGTCTACTATAAAAAGGGGCACAAAAAATTACAATTAAAATACAACAAATGAGTCTTGCCCGCAAAAAATGTTATATGAGAGAGCTCCAAAACCAGAAAAAATCGAAACAAATATAAAAAGAAATTCTTGCTATCTATCCTCTATACAGTAAACAGCTGATAGTATTACCTGCCTTTCTGTCAAAAACTATATTTAAATACGTCCATATCTGTGAAAGATCTAAATGATTTGTTTCTGTTTTTTAAAGTGTGACGACTAAATTTTAGCCACTACTACTGTTTTTTTTTTAAATGTGTGTGGGTTACCACAAATTTATGTTTTTAAGGTATGTACATTAAGACTCATTTGTTGTATTTTAATTGTACTTCTTTGTCCCCCTTTTATTGTAGACCTAATATTCTGATGAAGGCTAATTCGCCGAAACGTCAATATTTAGAAGAAATATATATGTGACTTTAAGAAACAAAATTTGACAAGGGTTTTTATTTAGGACTTTTAAGCCCAAGAATTTGCGGAAAAAAATATTACAGAAATAAAATCCAAAAAGCAGATAATCAAAATAAATAATTAATAAACACACGAGACCGCGAAGCGGTATGAATTAAGTACAGGGTGGCCGTTGAGGTATCCGAGACACTTTGGATATAAATTCAACAATGAAAATTAGGAAAAAACTTTATATAAACATATGTCCTATAACGTCTTAGTTTTTTAACCAAAGGGTGTTCAAATTTTTAAAAAATATCGTTTTTTTTATAATATCTTTTAAACAATTTGGATATTTTTAAAAAATATGGGGTTAGCCTTCTATGAACTAAAATACATTATTTGGCATACAAGAAAAAAAAGAGGTTTTCATCAGTGTTGTCCATAAAAGGTTTAAGTTAAATATTTATTAATAAGACTACATAGTATAACACATAATAAAATACCAAACCATCAATTCGGCTTTACAGATGAAGCATCAACTGTACATCCATTAACAATTCTAACCTCAAATATTGAGACAGCGAAACTTGAAAACTTAAAAACTGCTGCACTATTTATGGATATAGAAAAAGCGTTTGATAGCGTATGGCACAAGGGTCTATTATATAAACTACACCTTCTTCAAGTTCCTAGATACCTTATCAATATTATTGAACAATTTTTAAAGAACAGAACATTAAGTGTAAGAATTAATTCTTAAAAGTCCCAAGAATTTACACCAGAGCAGGGTGTCCCCCAAGGCTTACCGTTATCACCTCTCCTCTATAATATTTACTGCTATGACATAACGGAATCCATCGAAGGGATAAATAAAAGCAAATATATTCTCCAATTCGCAGATGACACAGCTTTGGTAACCCATGCAAAAACAAGCTCCACAGCCGCAAATGACCTTCAGTTATTGACAGTTTATTCTGTTTAACTACTCTCTCAAACCTAATTCACCTCAAATTCGCGTCTTTAACAGACCGATCAGACCAAAACCAACTGCAAAATATCTCGGCATAGAGTTAGATGCCAAGCTAAACTTTAACCAACATACCAAAACTATTAAAAGTAAAACAATTATTGGTCGAGCTAAATACTTTCGAGCCGCTCATTACAAGAATGAAGGAATAACCATAAGAACAGTGACAAAAATATACAAATCAATATGTAGACCAATCTTGGAATATGGACACACTATTTTTAAATCTTAAAGGGCCAGCAGTCAAAAACATATAAGTTGCAGAAACTTCCTCTATACGAACCATAACCAAAATGAGACACCCACAGAATAATTTACACAATCCAAGTAATGAGCTTCTGTATCAAAAAACACACATACAACCAATACATGACAGAATACAATTACTTAACACAAAATTTGCAAAGAAAACACAAAATATCGAAAAATGGAACCTCTTTGCGGAACTACGGAAAACAAGCCTACAAGATATAGATTCCCTATAGAAATTATATTTGAAAAAATTGTCAATCTGCATAACGTTAATTAGTTCCTTATATTTTGATATTTTTAATTACTTTAAATAATTTTAGTCTAAGCGTTACTTTAACATAGATTTTTTTTGTGTTAAACAGAATTATATTTTGTATATATGTTATAAGTTTAGCAAATAATTATTGTAATTTAAACAAAAATTGTAAAATTTACCATGGCTGAAGGACTTCGGTCGAGGGCCATTTGGGAAACCAATAAAAAACGTTTAAATAAATAAATAAATAAACAAAAATGGTACGCTACTGCATTTGTGTAAAATAAAAATAATATTTAAAATACCCATTAGGTTTGGAACACATTTAATCTTTTGATTTTTTTTTATTAGATGCACGGTTTTTTCGTAAATAAATAAAAACCATTTCTTGGCATGGTCATTTCGTATCAAAAATATCAAGTTTCGCAGTAAAAATTACCTTCGTTATTTATTCTCTAATTAGATAGAGATTTAACCATACCGAGAAATGGTTTCTATTTATTTACGCGACAACCGTGAATAAAATGAAAAAAGTTAAGAGATCAAATTTGTGTTAAACTAAAATGGGAATTTAAAAAAATATTTTATGTTAGAAAAATACAGTGGCGTACCATAGTTACCTTAAACCCTACATGAACGACACTGGTAAAAATTGTTTTTTTCTTGTATGCCAAAAAAATGTCCCTTGGTGCATAAGAGACGTTCCTCATTTATTTCAAAAATATTTAAATTGGTATAAGTTATTATAAAAAGTTATTAAGAAAACAACCAGTTTTTTAAATTTTTAACACCCAGTAGTTCAAAAACTAAGACGTTTGAGCATGATTTTTTTCCAATTTTTATTGTTGAATTTATATCTAAAGTTTCTCGGATACCTCGGCGGCCACCCTGGTTGAACCACCCAAAATGTTCTTGCACATATTCCAAATTTAAAACAATGTAAGATTTAAATCTGCAAACATAGTAACTATTAAGAAAATTAAATACTTTTTTTCTGTTATAAAAAGAAAATAAATGCGGTAATTAAAAGCACTCTTTCCATAGAATATCCAACGCTACCTTTTATACTTTCCAAGAACCTTCCTTTTAAATTTACAAAAAATCTTTATCTTTGTTTTACTTTTCCTAAAAAGGTTTTATATGCCGCAAAAGGGTCCAAGTTAATTAAATTAAAAGACTATACAAGTTAAAGAAAAAAAAGCAAATACATTTTTTATCCTACTTACCTCCTGCGGGACTTGTAATCTTATTCTCCACTTGGGTCTCTTTACCGACGAAATAATTCACCTGAAACAATTTGTTTGCAAATGTTGTTGTAAAATTTTAATCCAAAAAAAGTAAGTGAAGATATTTTTTTATTTTTTAGTTCTTTGTAAAGTAACAGAAAAGTCTAATGGTAATAAAAATTTTTAATATTTCAAAATTACAAACTAATATACTGCCGTCCAACGGAAAAACACTGTATGTGTATATTATAAGCCTTAACACATTTCTTTGAACGGCAGTATGCGACAGAAAATAAATTTACATCATAATAGTAAATACACCATAAAAGAAACCCAATACAATTTTTTAAATTGTTTTGCAACACTGGAATACGTTTTTGAGTTTATTGGCGAGTCCCACATTATTATTCCACCCTGTATAATTCAGTTATTTTTATACAAAAAAATTCCAAGACACGTCTACTTCATTTTTAAAGGGCATATTTTTGTTAAAGTTTACTTTCCAAAAGTTGTTGCCTTTCCCCACCGACACCAACTTAAAAAAGTTCAAATGGAGAAGGGGGTCAACTTGAATTTTATGCCTAAATCTCTAGTTTTCTTCCTAATTGACGTGGATCTGTTACAGCAGATTCCTACGTTAGCAAGTAGTACAAGATCCTATATAAATGGACCCCTCATTCTTTTTTCTGACAATTTTTTTATTTTTTGAAAATACCTTTTATTTTAAAAAATCTATTTTTTATCAGGAAAACGGATGAGTGGTCCATTCGTATAGCAGGATCTTAGACTATAATCACTTCTGAACTGCCCTATATAATACTTTTATCTCTCTTCGACATCAAAGAGTGGAAATGCGGGTGTGATCTAAGCGCCAAAATATAAATTTTTGTTTTTTGTTTAAGAATATGTTCTCGTGCAGCCTCAATATCCCTCTATGCCTCAAGAAATTGCAAACTAAGTTTAAAGTTGAGGGCACCCGTCTGTTCAGTATTACATCTCTACTAATTCCTTTGATCTCTAAAAATTTTAAATTTTTGCACTTGAATTAATTAGCATTTCCTCTCTACAATTTTTCCAATTGGAGATATGCTCTATAATGGTTAGGCGGATTCATTTATTGGATGGTCTTCTTGTTGAGTACACGCCTGGAAAGAATGGGACCGCTTCGGTCCTGGTCCCGGGGTATACGAGCTGACCCTGTTCCAATCAAAATATAAACAATAAAAAGATTATTTAAAAGATATTTTAATTCAAAATAATTATCCTCTTGATTATAAATAATTGTTTTCTTGAATTTGAAAATCCAAATATAAGACAAAATCAAAATAGACCTATTACAAATTTATTTTTACCATACATTCCCGGACTATCAAATAAAATTCAACGAATAGGAAATAAATTTAATATTCGCACAATCTTTAAAACACAAAACACCATTAGATCTCAATTAACAAAAACAAAACCATACAACTTAAATGAAAATACCAAAAATGTCATTTATAAAATACCTTGCGAATGCAATAAGTTTTATATAGGTTTCTTCTCTTCTCTTCTAAGACCATTAGCTAAACGCATAAAAGAACACAGATCATACATTAAAAACACAGTATTTCATAAATCAAAAATCTGCCAACACGCATTTGATAACAATCATAGAACAAACTGGGATGCTTCGAGTATTTTAGCAAAGGAAACTTCTTCTAAAAAACGCAAAATCAAAGAAAGTGCGTATATATTATTAAATAAAGATAATTGTGTAGCATCAATTTCAGTTAATTTAAATAACACTTGGTTGCCTTTGCTCGATACTGAAGTATCTTCAGGAAAACTAAAAATCAACTAACTTATTACCTTTTTTGTCTTACAAATAATAAATACACCAGTTACTTATGTCACTCATGACACATGTCAAACTATTTTCAGTTTGAGATACAAAAATAATCTAAATTTTAATCATTTCTAATTTAAATATTAGTTAATATTTTATTTTTATTTTTTAACTTAATTTTTTAACTTGACAACGGTGGCAGCCTTGCCACCGAAACGTCGTTTTTAATTATAATTTTTTGGGTTTTTGGGGGTTTTTCTTTTATTTTGTTTCAGGCGACCGGCCAGTTCATAGGGGTCAATAGGGCTGAACAGGGTCAGCTCGTATACCCCGGGACCAGGACCGAAGCGGTCCCATTCTTTCCAGGCGTGTACTCAACAAGAAGACCATCCAATAATTTATCCACGTCTTCTGCTGTAAAGAATTAAACAGTATAGTTTTTCTTTGCAGCTTTTAATATAGTACATGTATCCCTTTATGGTGTTTCTCCCCAGTGGCGTCGTCGACAGAGCTTTGATCTTCGAAGCCAGAGGACGCCGGTTCGTTTTCAAGCGGGGAAGGGGGAGACATATGTAGGTAGTAGTTATTTAAAAATAATGACCGTGGTGGCACTACCACGTTGTCTAAAAGGTGCTGTGAAATGCATAACTGCATCTTTTAGTGCTTGGACAACGTTGACAGAGCAGGGGGAACGATGGGTTAAACATCTAATTACCCGACACCCACGGTACTCTGGTATTTAGGCATAGGGCTTCCTGGGATGTCAAAAAGTTAAAAAAAAATGTTTATCCAAAGACTCTTCAAACTTTTTGCTTTAATCATCTAGATTTCATACATTAATAATTTTTTAAACCTTTAAAAAGAGGTCTGGAACTCTTATTGATTTACTTTAAAAATACTACTTTTACTGGCACATAATACAAATTACCCTAAATTAGTGCAATTACTTACAGTTACTTCAGCTTCTCCCCAGCTATATTCAACATCGTAATTTTCTGGCATAAATGAGTCCCCCTGGATTAAAAGACCCACTCTTCCTTGGACGGATACGTCTGAGAAATTTACACTAAAAGTAGCATAAAAAGAAACATTTTTAAGGAGAAACGACAGGACGAAGGCTGAATTTTAAAGGAAATAAAACCCAATTATGGGGATATAAACACGCTAGCCATAAATAAATTAAATTTTATTTTTGTATAAGCTATAAATAGTAAATTTTCCCCTATTCTAGCAGAAATACAAAACACAGGGTCTTAATAAAAGTTTCATTAAATATATATATATATATATATATATATATATATATATATATATATATATATATATATATATATATATATATATATATAAATAGTACTCTATTTTATAGTTAATAGAAGAAATAGGGTCCTAATTACTAATTAGGTATGGATATTAAATTTAATAAATAATATAAACCTGGGCCCCCAATTTTTTTTTGCTTAAGATAAAGGGTGTGTGACACACAAAAAATGGTTTTTGGTAATACCTTAAATTTCATTTTGTTGAAATTTATTTATAGCATAAAGGGGATAACCAGAACTATTAATTTATTAAGTCCAGTGGCGTCCCGAGCGGCACCTTTACGAAAAATTTTGAAAAAAATATATACGACACTGACTTTAATGTTATTTTTATTTTTTTTTTTTAAAGGTTTTATAATAATCTTTTATTGTTTATAATTAAACTAACAATTTTTTAATAAGTGTTTTTAAAAATTTAATGTTTTTTACCCTGCAACTTTAGCACGAAGAATTTGTGGGCCCATACGACTTTTTGTTATAAAATTACTTCAATAATAAATTGTTTTTTTATATTATTATAGTAAATTTAAAAAAGACAACTTTGTATGTCTAAATAGCTTTTTTATCATTGGACGAAGGCTAAAAGCCTAAATACTAACACACCGTGGGTGTCTTTAGTTTGGTAAGAGGGAGTTTGTTGACACGAGACATAAATACTTGAAGATCTGGGGGAGAAGGAAAGACCTCCGCAGGCAACAGGTTTCACATTCTAGAAACTCTAGGATAAAAAACCAACAAAGTGGAAAGATCGGCACCACAAGTTTCTCTGTTGGGAACCGTGAGTGACGGAATTATACTGGACAATTCTTCAGAGCAGAAGCCATGAAAGTACCTATAAAAAGCGATAAATTCCCCACAGCCGGACGATGGGCAAGAGAGGGAAGCCTTTCTGTAAGTAAAAAATCACTAATGAGACGAATAGCTCTCCTTTAAATAAAATCGAGAATGCTTAGGGTTGTGGGGGACGCCATGCCCCAGATATGAGAATAATATTCCAAGGGAGGTCGGATTTGGGACACATATAAAGTGTATAAATTAGAAGGGAAAAAATACTTTTTGGCTTGAAAGAGAAATCCAAGCTTTTTGAAGCGTCCGTGGCTATAGATACAACGTGTTTATGCCAGTTAAGTTTACTCTTAAATGTGGCGACCACAAGATTGCTCTATAAAACTTGGCCGCTTATAAGAAAAGGATGAGTTTTGATGACTCTTCACGACAAGGAACATGATTGTGTTTTGGAAGCAATAAAATGGACGAGATTTTTGGCGCCCCAATCCACTATTAAAACCATTAATTAATCTACCCTCTTCCATAACTAAAATTACAAGTGGAAAAGTTGATTACCAATGCAAGACTATTTACAATTCTAAAATCAAAATAGATGTGATGTTTTTGGCTATGTTTTTTTTTAACAATAAAATGAGGAGCCTAGTTTTAAAGTGTATAATCTTCAAAATTAAATTTTCATGTTAAATTTTAAACACTCTGTCATGGATGTAGTCATGGCTTAAAAATTAATTTATTTAAATTTAGCGCAGAAACATACAACTTTTGGGACATTTGTCTTACTGTTGTATTAAAAAAATAAATGAAAATTGTATACTTTTAATCTAGGCCCCTCAGTTATCCTAGGAGTAATAATCTTACCTGATTATTCCGTTACTTGATACAGGTAACACCTTTTGAAGGGCAACATTGTTCACTTCATAATTTCCATTGACCTTTAGATCTCCTAGCTTAAAATTAATGTCTAGACATAGTTTACATAAATTAACTGCTAAATTAACTACTTTGAAATCTGGTAACCATGGCAGTTTTAAATCACTTAGTTCTCTGCAAAAGTAATATATAATAATTATTATTAAGATATTAATTATAGTTAATAATCTATAAAAGGCAAATTTAAGAATAGTTTTAAATCATATCAAAAAACATATTTTTTATGAAACTGGGGCATACATTGGGCTAAACATCTAACTAAAAATCAGGCACGGCACCCGCGGTACCTAGTACTTAGGCTCCATATAATCCTCGTAGGCAAACAAAGATTCAAAACTAACCCAAGTACCTTAATTTAATTAATTAGTACTTTTGTAAATAATTATGTATTATTTGGTGTAAACTTTTGATTCTGACATTTAAAAAAATCAAATTTTATTACTTTTGTATGCCATTTAATTAGGCAGTTACAAAAATATTTGGTCTCAAATTTTTTGCTACAACAGTATCTTTGAAATTTTAAATATCTCTGTATCTGCAAAGACAATTATAGTTAACTATAATTGTCTTTGGTATCTGTGAACTCTTATTAACGCTGTAGAGCTTTATATAAATTTTTTCAAAATGTCATTCATTTTCGAGTTACAAGCCGTCAAAGTTCAATTTTTATTTTGGTTTTTTGCCATATTGCATTTATTTTTTAACCAATCCCGTTGATATTTGGCACACAAATCGGGCTTTGCAGATTCTCAAATTATAAGACAAAAGTACTTTTTAAAATACCGCCAAAGGACACTTTACCTAAAACTTAAAATTTATTTACATCATAACTTTTTTATTTTGACAGATATCGCAAAGCTGGGGGCGCCATTTTATAGATAATCAAAAACTTAAAAATAAGGTACTCTTTATTAAAGTCGATAAACCTTACCGTTTAGGCACCAATAGACATCAAAGTTTTCATTTCAATCAAATTACCCACATACATACCATATATCTAGTAACTCAACCGACAAACTTAAAAATAAATATAAGAAAAAAATTGTTTTTTTTAAATATTTAACACACCGTAGTTCAAAATCTAAGACGTTAAGGACATATGTTTATATAAAGTTTTTTTTTATTATTTTTTGTTGTAGAATCGTTTGATTATGTTTGTCGGTTGAGTTGCTGGACACCCTGTATGTATGTAGGTAATTTGAAATATTTTTAATGCCTTTTTTTAAAGATAAAATATAAAAGATTATCAGGTATAGTTTAGTTCATCCAAAGGCACGCTCTATTTTGTTGGTTTTTGGTAAATATAACAGCCTGGTTTTAGATTATTACTTCTTAATTTAATTTATTTTTGGTATAAATATATCCTTGCTATAATAAGCCCCAAATATTATATTAGTTTGGTTAGAAACTAGGAACTATGTTTAGGAGTATTATACTAACTATAAAATAGAGAGAAATTGTATGTAGCGGATCAAACAAACTTTAATAAAAAACTTTAACGTATTAAATTCCAAGGAAAATAAAAATTCTTTGTGACTTAAAATGGGGTTTTATAACGAAATTCCTAAAAGTTAAGACCGCGTTTAAGGCTATGCAAACTTTTCAGAATGAAATGCTTAAGTTATTTCTACATAATTATTAATCTTAAGATCGTCGATCGACTGAATTGGATATCTAACAGGATTTCTGCAAGCACAAATTACATCAAATATCTTTAATAATTTTACTTTCTTGGACTTTTATTAACTTTATTTTTAACTGATACACGACGTTTCGGATAGTATCTATCTACAACCGTTTTCAAGTTATAACGGTTAAAGATACCAAACTTTGAGTGTATTGTTACGGACATTAAAAATAAGTGTTTTTAGTTTATAGAATTGTATAAAGTTAGGACCGTTTAATTTAGCCTGATAATTTATTTGAATAATTTACCTTAGATTTTCCAAGTTCTTTCATTAGTTTCGATGGTTTCCGAAAACTCCCGAATTATTCATTGAGAACTTTCATGCCATCCTGTACTATGGAATTTTCGCGATATTTCCCAAAATTTTCGACCATTCTCAAACCTCTGATTTGATTAGTATAGATTCGACTTTTGTACTGTAAACTTCGAGACATTGACAAGTGAAGATTTTGTCGTTGTTGTAACCATAGTTACGTTAGTTGTTAATAAAGGTATAAAAACGAAGACACGTGTTTTTATACGAGGTGTTACGGAACAGTATTATAAGTAAAACTGGATTACCTTATTTGTAAAGGTTTATTTTTCGACCATGTTTACTTTTAAAGCGTAGTATTACAGCCTCATATTACCGCAATTTTATTAAATACAAAATTTTTGGTTTAAGTTTTCGAAAACTAAGTTCTTGAATATGCTATTTAAATTGTGCTGCCCAATATTTTCAAGAGCATTTATTTTTCTCTGTGACCCTTATTATACTTATGTTTTAACGAAATTCATTATCCATAATCTAAGGAGTTGCTGCAAGGCAGGTCATAGAACATTCTACTTTAGTTCAATAAATATTATGTTAAAAATCTTCCCAATTTTTTGAGTAATCATAGGCAGCTGTTTCCTGAAGGGTAAATTAGAATAAGCAAAATATTTTTTCTGAGCATTTTTAGAACTTTTTATTACGATAGCGAAGAGTTACAAGTTGAATATAAATTGCCCCACATCCCCCTACATTTCACCAGCGAGACGCACGGCTAAGCTACTCTGCGGGTCGTTGCGTTTATGTATTGCCAGACCTTAACTCTTGGAATCCTAGGCCACCTTCTATAGGAAGTAGGTTACAAATTTTTTTAGACACTAGCTTTTGGAATATGAATTTTATAATTAATAAACAAGTAATCGACTTAAGGGTTTATCACTTTTTTAAGAGAATATATCGATAATATATTTAAGTCGCATAAATATTATTTTTTAATTTTAGGAAAATCACTATTAAATATAATTAATTGTTTAAAAATATCAGCCAACGCCAGCCTCAACGAAAGATTTTACATTTTTGATGTCGCATATTGTAGTAATGTTAAAAATTCTGCTTTTAACCGACAAAGCTTTATAATTTTTATGAAAATTCCAGCCTGTAAATGCTTCTCCTTTGACAGAATATACAACTTGCATATAACGCTTTGTATAACACAATAACTTTAAAAGGTTAAAATTATTAAATCACTAAAAAGCAGTTATAAGTACCTTGCATAAAAAAAAGATGGTGCCAGCCACAGGCGTATTTATAGCTTTTGATGGGAAGAAGGGGGAAGTTGACTGCCTAAAAATCTGGTATCAATATTTTTTTATCAAAAAATGGACCTCACTTTCACAAAAGACTGTTTTTTTAGAGTACAACATGTTCTTATCTAAATTTTTTAAGACCAAAAAGATCCGCCTCACCCTCACAATACACTACTTTTTTAGAGAACAACATATTCTCATCAAAATATTTTTGAAGAGCAAAATAGGGGAAAAAAGATCCCTAACTTCCAAACACCTTTATTTAAATAATTTCTCTACTACAACATGTTATCTTTTGGGGAGGGTCCACACAACCATACGCATTAAAAATATAACATACGGATTTTCTTTTTAGTTATGGTAAAGGGAAAAGGGGTTTAAACCCCCAAACCCCTTCCCTTATATACGCTCCTGTTGCCAGCCTCTCTTTTATATACAGGGTGTCCCACCGGGAACTGCTGCAATCGATTTCTCAAAAGTACGCTTTGTAAAATTTTGACATTTTGGTAACATTATAAAGTCAGTGGGGGACATACAACTAAAATATTTTGACAGCTCTACCACTTCCGGTTATACCGGAAGTTAATGTCAACTTCCTTATTTGAAATGGAACACCCTATATATTAATAATTTTTTAGATTCTGCGTAAAATTCTACACATAATTTATGAATAATGTTCCATAATTAACTTTAACTGTTTTTGACTTATTTTTAATTTTATGTCAAAAATGACGTTTGCAAGCCATTACATACCCATCAATTTCCTCTAAACAGAAGCTTTTAATATGAGTCGGGGTTGGGTTCCTTGAACAAAAGAACTGTTTTAGTAGACTGTATCGATATTTTCACAATTATTAATAAATACAAAGTGGTCAAAAATAATCGTTCAAATTCATCACGACAAAAACCTTATTTTTTTATTTTTTTTTTTATATGGAAACCCCTATCTTTTATTACTTTATCCTATTAGGCATTAAAAATAAGGGTATGTTTGTATAAGGATGTCTATTTATGTATAATTTTTAAAATATTTACGATTTAATATTTTTCTATTCTAACAATGCATTTAAGTACGGGTAAGTACGGGGTAGTTAACTGTGACGCCGCATTTTGTTGTCAAGGCCAACTAGAAGCAAACCTAAGCCGTATTTAAAAGCATTTTTAGAATAGATAAATATTAAATTGTTAATATTTCGAAAACTATAAATTTTGAAATAGACATCCTTATACAAACTTATCCTTATTTTTGATGCTTAATAGGATAAGGTAATTATTGACCGATTATTTTTGACCACTCTGTATTTATTAATTGTGAAAATATCAATACGGTCTACTTAAGTAGTTCCTTCTCTACGAGAAATCCAACCCCAAATCATATTAAAGGGTTTTGTTTAGATAAAGTTGATGGTTATGTAATGGGTTGCAAACGTCATTTTTGACATAAAATTTAAAATAAGTCAAAAACGGTTGGACTTAGGTATAAAACATTATACTAAAATTATGTTTAGAATTTTAAACAGAATCTAAAGAATAAATAATATAAAAGGTATTCCATTTAAAATTAGGAAGTTGACATTAACTTTCGGTATAACCGGAAGTGAAAGAGCTGTCAAAATATTTATGGTTGTATGTCCCCCACTGACTTTATATTGTTAACAAAATTTTCAAAATGTTCTAATGCTTACTTTTCGAGAAATCGGTCGCGGAAGTTCCCGGTGGGACACCCTGTAGAGTCAAAATTTCTTTAGCTGGCCAATAAAAATCGACAATACGATATTAAAGTATCTATTAACATATTTTAGTAGCTCTATATAGGTTAAAAGTTTTAGTTTTCTAGAGTTTTGTTTATATAAAAATATTGGTTATTCTATTAAAAATGGTGGCTAGCAAAAATTTTGGTGCTATTTTACCGGAAAAAAACGCTTTAATGCGCTAAACACACACTTTATTCAGCCTGAAAAGTCGCAGAAGGTAGAAGTATATTCGGAAACTGGTGGTAAGACACAACGCTTGAGTAGCGCGTCCGCCTTGGCCGCTGTTTAGTACATTTAATCGCTAAATCGGCTAAATAAAACCGGTCGTTGGCGCATTAAAGCGTTCATATTTTTGTCCAGTAAAAAAGCACACAATTTTCTTATGCCAATATTTATTTAATAGATTTACGAATATTTCTATATCAACAAATCTATTATACAACATCCAGGGGCGCTAGGGGGAACTTAGCCCTCCAAGACGGCGATTAGCCCCTAAAATTAATGGGCATTTAACACGTATTAGTGTTTTTTGGCAAATATATTCTATAAACTGGGGCTTAAGCCCCCCAAAACCAGTGCCTAGTTGCGCCACTGACAACATCGAGAAGTTAACTAAATTTCGATTTGTTAATTTAAAACCATGTAAGTCATTATTTTTTTACGTAAATTATTTTATTTTTTATTCCACTACTATTTTTAAGGACATAAATCAATTTTCATTGAAATCCAATAATTACTCGCTGATATGCTGTAATTTATAAAGAAAATACTCAAAAATTTTAATTCCAAGAGTAGAGGGACATCGTTAAACTGAATCCAATTTAACTGATCTGATCGAACTTAGAAACGTGTTCTAATTGGTCGGTTTTAGGGTTTCGTTCGAAATTAACCAATCAGAACACGTTTCTTAGTTCGATCCGATCGGTTGAATCGGATTCGGTTTAACGATGTACCTCTACTCATATAATATATCACAAGACCTAACTATAAATTTAATCGATTAAACTACCCAACATATTTATAGCAAGAATTTTCTTGGAAAATAGGTGAATGTACAAAATTTAATAAAATAATTTTATTTTAAAATTTAAAACACGAGACCGCGAAGCGGTCGACGATTTTTAAAATTATTGTCAATGAAACTATTTTCCAAGCCAATCTTGCAAAAATATTTGGGTAGTTTATTCGATTTAAATTTGTAGTAGGTGGTATACGGCTAGATTATTTTCTGAAGAACTTATATTAAAGCCAACAACACAGAATTTGACTGATAATAAGGGACATTTTTTTATTTTGACAGCTAGCGTAGATGTGTAAACAGCATATGTGGTTTAATCACTTATCTAAACAATATTTACTTAAAAATGGTGGTTTCTAATTGGTCTATTTTCTAATGAGGGAAATTATCACTCATAAATTTCTTAAAAAATTAAAATTTTTAAAAACCGTTGTGGGGTATTACTTTCAACCTATAATGCTACCAAAATAATATTTGTTAATAGATACAATAAAATCAATTATTTTATTTTTTTTATTACGGTACACCAAATCATTAAGCCGTGTCACCACTTTATTTATTGCCCCTTTCATGACTTCTGGGTTGCTTTCCAGTGACGAAAATTTTTGTGCGTCACGCTCCAGGGCTTGAAGCTCTTGAACTGCTCTAAAAAGTTAGTCACTGGAACGCATCCTTAGACAAGGAAGAGAGATACTTAAGGAAATTTTAAAATTTTGTTGTTTTTAACTTTTCTTGGCTTATAATTATAATCTCTTTTTAATATCTAATTCCATTTTAAATAAACAATTTTAAATAATCCATCCTTAACCATAAAAAACACGTTTGAAGCACAAAAACCAAAAGAGGGGTTGGTGCGCATGAGGGGCAAGGGGAAAGAAAAACGGAGTAGCTCAGGTGCATAACACTTTTCGTCACTGGAACGCCATAAAGTACAACGAAATGCTCCTGAGCTACTCGGGAGCGCTCTATTTGCGTCACTTGGAAGCCACTCTGTAGTTTCGGTGAACGCCCTTTTGTTCTTTTGGATTGTATAACCAAACTTTTTCACTGACCATAAATCCCTGATGGTTAGCTTTCAAATCATAGTGGGTCTTCATACCGTCACTTCCTTTTTGTAACCTGGTGCGCACCTCTTCATGTATCTCTTGTAACTTTTTTTTACTAAGTTGTCCCTTAAGAAATTTTAACCCATAAGAATTTAGACTCTTATAAGATTTGTAGACTGTTCAAATAAGCAGATTAAGGAAAACGTTTTTTTTTAATTCAAGTTTGTATGGAGTTTTCTTTTATCAAAATATGTCTAAAATACCTCCTATTAAATTTCGATTTGGTAAAATTAAAGCCAACTGACATGTTTTTAATCGAAAAGAAATTCTTGAATTATATGAAAATTAAAAGTTTAAACTCCATATTCTAAGGACTGGAAAGTATCTTTTTGAGCTCGTGTTAGAAAAAAAATTAATGACACCGTCTTATATTTAATATAATTTTTTATTATTTATAATTTAAAAGATAAGTTTTTTTACCATCTTACCAGTAAAACCCTTATAGACAATATGCTACTAAAAGTGGAAGCAGAACTTCTGTTTCTAGACAACAGATAAACTTCTAAATAATCTGAAAACTTTTAAAGTTAAAAGGACTAAAAGCAACCCTGCGTTAAGTCCTTTTGCCTTTCTCAGAACTTTTCCCAAGTGAAAATGTTTAACTTTAATTATTAAAATTAAGTTAGCTTTTTATTCAGCCAGGGTCTTACCTAAATTATATAAAAAGAAAGAGACTACTAACGATCCTATGTTCCTTTTAAAACTTAAATTGTATGTTTTACCAAAATTGATTAAAAACAAAAAAAAACATTTGAAAGTCAACAATATAACATTGTGGCGAGCATGGTGTAGGGGCTTACGTATCAGCCTCTCACCGCAGCGATCCGGGTTCAAATCTCGGTTCCCTCCACGGATTTTTAATAGCTCGTCACCTTACAGATGGTAATGGCAAAGCCTCTGTGTAGTATTCTGCCAATTCTAGGTAGTAGTTATTTAAAAAAATAATAACGTCCGTGGTGGAACTACCGCGTTGTCTAATAGGTGCTGTAAAATGCAAAAACTGTATGTTTCAGTGCTTGGATAACGTTGACGGAACAGGGTTAAAAATGGGTTAAACATCCAATAACCCAGCACTCACGGTACTTTGGTATTTAGGCATAAGCCTTCGTGAGATCACACAAAAGATAAAAAAAATACCGGACCAGACCGGTTAACTAAAATATGATCGTGGCCAACCACTGATCTCGATGGATTGCCAATGGTATTACCTGCGCGAAACAAAAATTACATTTCATGGGCAAAAACCTGGTTTGTGCGCAGGCAAATCGAGGGTGAACGCGACTGGCGCCAAACAGACTATCCGCATCATCGGAAAGAATTTGTCGACGGCGATCCTGGGCAGATAACACCCACCTTAGGGTCCTGGGTTTCTGTTCGGAGTACGGTAGCTAATGAGCGTCACGGTCAGACCGCGGACGGAGGGTACGGGGTGCCAGTGTTTGTATTTTGCCACGGCTTTTAAGTGCGCATGTTCGTCCACCCGGTCCATTTGTTTACTGCGCGAGGTCGTAAAAATCCGAAAAATGCTTCTTGCCACTGCGGATCTAAATGTAGGCTTATCTATGTGGCAAACCCGTTGGCTTTTAAAACGGTTTTACTTAACTTGACCTGTTTATTTATTTGATATTATTTGTTTTTATTATTTGGGTCATCCATCTAGTAATTGGAATTTGACCCCCTTCCTGCCGACCGATTAATCTGAAAATTGGTACACGCTTTAATTTTGATAACAATATAATATAATTCATTCTTTATGATTGTAACTCCAAGATGGCCGCCAATACAAAATGGCTGATTACATTTTTTTTTCACTTTACTTCACTACAACTTCAATATGGGTATCAAATGAAAGGACTTGATTTATAGAATAGAGTTCACTCCGAAAAAATAAAATTCAAGATGGCCGCCGCCCCAAAATGGCTGATTACATATTTTTTACACAACTAACTCAATATGGGTATCAAATGAAAGGGCTTGATTGGTAGAATAGAGTTTACTGGAAAAAAAATATAAGATGGCCGCCGCCACAAAATGGCATTTTATCAGTGTTTTAACAGACTCAGTGAAAAAGACGTCATCATAATATACTGAACGGTTCAGAATTTAGAACGGCGGTACTCACTTTATGTCCTTACTGTATAAATATTAGTACTTCGTATGAGTTTAACTGTTTTATAGTTTAATTATTTACTTGGTCCATAAAATAAATAAATATAAATCGAGTACCTATTTATTTTTTAAAATCGTTGAATACATAAAACTAAATTACGTTTCCTCTGATTATTTATCAAAATATGTCTCTCAAAGTTTGGTACTTTATAAGCTCCTGATTTGATCCGAATTGCCCAAATACAAAATACCTGCAACGCGCTCAAGTTAATAATGCATCATCAAGGCCGAAATTAAAACGGGATTACTGGTCTTATAATTAATTTCTCATTTAGCTTTATCCCCCGGGTATGGTCAATTATATTAATAGAGGCAGGGCTATTAAGGGCAATATTAAATGATTCAGTGTTGTGTAAAGGGGACTTAAAAATTCATAATTGGCTATTAATATCAGTGTTTTTTGTCTTCTGTCAAAAGTGTTGTGTTTTTTTTTATTTAAATACCCCTACTTGGTACAGTGTGTCTACGAGGTGTATTTTCTTAGCTAGTAAGCGTTTTAAAAGGTAGAGGGCACCACCTACGGTATCTTGTCTAATATTTTTAATGGTAATATTTGTGATAATATACATGGTAAAACACAAGTATATTTTTTGAATCCTGTATCCTATATCATGTCACCATTAAAAATATCTTCTTTTAAAAAATATAATATATACCAAATTTAGATTTAACTTTATTAGTTTCGTGTGGCCATCCAAATCAGATAACTATTAAAATACCGTCATTTTGTAGTAGCTAAATGTATTGATTTCCGGATTATAAACAGTGGGATAGCTACTATGCGGCTAAGCGGGGTAGTGCCCCGCCAAGCTCAGGGGGCCTTTGAAGTTGACCCCGAGCTTTGTAGTAAAAAGAAAATGTGTGAATGCAGGTAAAAAAGGTAAAGACTTTTTTTGGGCTCTTAAAATATTTTGGGGTGGTCAGTATACAGGGTTATTCAAAAATCGATCACGATCTACTTGACAAAATAAGGGTAGAGCTGCATATAATTTTTTTCAAAATGTCATTCGTTTTCGAGTTACAAGTCGTCAAAGTTCAATTTTTATTTTGGTTTTTTGCCATATTGCATTTAGTTTTTAAACAATCCAGTTGATATTTGGCACACAAATCAAGCTTTGCAGATTCTAAAATTTTAAGACAAACGTACTTTTTAAATACCGCTAGAGGGAACTTTACCTAAAACTTAAAATTTATTTACATCATAACTTTTTATTTTGACAGATATGGCGAAGCTGGGGGCGCCATTTTATAGACAATCAAAAACTTAAAAAATAGGTTACTCCTTATTAAAGTCGATAAACCTCACCGTTTAGGCACTAATAGACATCAAAGTTTTCATTAATTTCAATCAAATTTCCTACATACATACAGGGTGTCCAGTAACTCAACCGACAAACTTTACAGGGCGATTCTACAACAGAAAATAAAAAAAACTTCTTAAACACATATGTCCTAAACGTCTTAGTTTTTGAACTACTTAATTTTTTTTTAGTTTTTATTTATAAATAAATGCAATATGGCGAAAAAAACAAAATAAAAATTGAACTTTGACGGCTTGTAACTCGAAAATGAATGGCATTTAAAAAAAAAAATTATATGTAGCTCTACCCTTATTTTATCAAGTAGAATCACCCACTTAAGTTTCGTGATCATTTTTTGAATCACCCTGTATAAAAACGTTTTTTTTAAAAAGCTGTTTTTTTTAGATGATTTTTATTTGTCAATTTTACTCTAAACCATAGTATTTTGCACCAAGTTATTTTTTAAACTTTTTATAATATTATTTAATAAATAAATGGGGGAGGGGAAAGAAACATTAAAGAAATGCACTGCATAAAACATATACCTATGTACATATATTAAATTTAGAAGGTTATTTGTATTATTTCTTTTAAAATATCTTTTTATACTTACATTTTTGTGTTGTCCAAAGAAACTAATATTGTGTCTAAATGGTGAGTCGTCTTTATAAAATTTTTCCGCCGGTGATTCCGTGCCATTTCATTATTAAATGCCTGGTAAAATATTACAAATTATTACGTAGGTAATTAAAATATTAAAAATTATGAAATATAGTAGTATTTAAATCTTTCTTTATACCTTTTCCTCTGTTTTATAAAAAAAAACATTGGTGAAAAGTGTTTAAAATTGAGTTACAAGAATTTTTTAAATATTACAATACTACTTGGTTATTGACTTTGTATAGTATTTATTTTAAATTAACTTATTTTTTACGTAGCTACTTTTGGCAATCATTTATTAGTAAGAACGTACAAACAATTATATATTTATATTCTTATTAATGCATATTTATTCTAAATAAACAATTTTAATATAGGCAACTGAAAATACACAGAACAAAAATTAAGTAACTTTATGCCTATGCTTTGGCATAGTCATTAGGGAATTATTGGAATGAGCAAATAGTGCTAGCAGTATTAAGGAAACTCCTTATTTTATTACTGCTAAACCTTAACGCGACTATGTGAAAAGTGTTATTGGTCAGCGTAACAAGCTTGTGTTATTTCTAACCTAAAAATATAATATTATTTGTTTTTATTTATAGTCTATTTTATGTATTAGTTTTGTATAGTTACTAAAAGAAGTCTCCATTTTTTTAGTTCATCAAAATTTTAAAATAAACAAAGATTATTTTAAACCTTAACCTTATTTCGTTTTTTAAATGTCAAAATAAGGTAGGCAAACGACCGACTTTATTTTGACACAATTAAAGTCTAGCAGTAACTTTAATAAATTTTCCCTAATTTAAAACCACCGCTGAGCATGCGTAATGTCAAAATACTGCTAAATTTATTACTGCTAGACCTTATATGTATTCCAATAATTCCCTATTTGTAACAACCCTAAAACATTCTTGAGGTATTTGACCCAGGTGATATCAAAAAAATTGGCAACAATATCTTTTCGTTTCAACGCCATTGTCTAAAAAGGTAATTTTCTACAGAAACTTGCGGCAACTCAGTTTGAGAATTTGGGATACGGGGTTTGGGGTGCTGATCACGAATCTGAAATATTTTTGGCGAAACGTTTCGTTCTCGAGATATTCATCATCAAAGTTCCAAATTTAGAACTAAGCTTATTTTCACTATATTCCCCCTTGATTTAAAGCTAACCTGGCTTAACCCACTATAGTGGTTAAGCTGTGGCTAAAGTGTCACACAATATTTGATTTTCACCTTTTTAAACCCCGTTTTCATTTTTACATTATTTTTAGATTAAATTGCGTGGCTGTTCTTTGATATCAGACATACAACGCATGCGCTTCTTTCTTAAGTTTAGGTTATTGGTTATGCCCTTACCTACCTAATGTCAAAAATGTTTAATACAAGATAAACATTAAAAGATTTTACAACATATTTCACTACTTTGTGTTAGCACTGTATATCGAAATGTTATAGATTACCTTACTTAATTATGTTATGTTAACAATTACAATGCATAACCTTCCAATTTAATAAATTTTAATAATCCTAAGTTCTAATTACTTACACTAACAATATTTTCTTGAATCACCGGTGTATATTGTTCCAAAAACTCGGCATAATCTCCCGTTAACTCTGAAACAACCATTTTCTACTTAAAAAATAACTTAATATTAATAATAATACATAGTAATTGTAGGTTAAGTTTAACTACACGCAGACGTTTATTTTTACACGTCACTGATCAAATAAAATTTAAACAATTTACAACAAATTTACCGCTAAGTAAGTACTATTCACTTAAAGTAACCAAATTGTAAATAAAAACATTTTTCATTTACTTTGGTACTAGATAAGAAATGAAATGAGTTCAAGTATAGATAAGACAAAGACAAAAATAGGTTTACACGTCTGTTTCTATTACCACAAAATTTATTTTTATTTTAAATTAAATAACGTGTTTATTATTTATACCAGGTAGTAAAAGGTATGCCCTTATGCAAGGGCGGATTTACGGGGGGAGGGTAAAGTAAGTAATTACCCACCCCCAAGAAGTGCCGATGACATAAAGAATATAGTACATGTTCGAAAGATTTTTTACATTTTCATGCAATACCTAACTTAAATGCAGTTTAAAGTTACCAATATTTTTTCCCATGAGCTAATTCCCAAATATGCTTACTTAAACAAAAATTTATAAATAACACAGAACTAGTTTAAATTTTTTTATAACTAATAGCAATAAATATTTTTGCGGCTCTTACAAAGATCGATTGTTTAATTTCTAGAGATGCTGAACTGAAAAATAAACAACGGTCGCCTGGCCCTCGTCTGCATTTTTTGCTAAGTAATACATTTTTAGAGCATTATTTTTAAGCATCTATAATTTAATTTTAGTAAACCTATGTGTGGTGTGTAATATGCACTTATTATAGTGATTATAGTGGAGTGGTGAGAAGTCAGACATTTTTTTTTAAATATAGTATTCTAGTCGTGTGCATCCTGTTTAATTTTAAAGGTAAAAATTTTATAACCATCAATGTTAACCGTTTTTAAAATAAACAAACTTAAATTAATTAAGTCCAGACGCCAAAAGTTACTAATTCTATTCTATGTTGAAAGAAGGAATTTAACATAGTTTTTAATTTTATAGATTTTTATTTTTTTATTTTTCTATTTAAGTGTTTAAGCCATTTCTGTGAAGATAAAGCATGATTTTTACTTATTTAGAATTAAAATAGATAAAGTGTGTTCACAAATGGACTGATGTACTCTTATAAACATTTTGGAAAAAAGTTATTTTTAATAAAACTTTTGCTTTGTCTGAAATAATAAAAACGATTATAAAAATTGCCATATGATTTACAGGGTTAATTTGTAAAAAAATTGTAAAATTAATAAATAAATAAAATATGTATTCCAAACCATTAAACCAAACCTCTAATAATATTACTTTTAGGTGAAATTATTTAACTAAAGTATTTTTGAAAATGATATAGGTATCTATTATCTATTGAAAAATAACACCTATAAAGATATGACTGCATTTCTAAATTATTTATTTTAATAAGTTGTTAAAAATTATTTTTAATTCGAATTTTACCCCCCTCCCATGACAAAAAGCTAAATCCGCCCTTGCTTTTATGTAATGGGTTATTTATTGCAAAACTTCAGAGACGCCGTCTACAATTTGACCAGAACACCCCGTAAATTTTCGGTATTCTTAAAACTCAAACTTTCTCCTTTAAAAAAGTAGGTAAAAAGCATAAATTATGGATATTTCCAAAAAAATTTTTATTAAACTCTAAAAATTACTGCTAGGGCATTTGGAGTATTATTTATAACAATAAAAATTTGCCGCATACAGGGTTAAAGAAAAAAATACGGCCACAAAGCTATTGGTTACTTACAATACTGACAAAAGATCTAAGAAAAGGAATCTAGCTTTACAGTAACTATAATTCTATAGCATTGTTGCCTTAATTTTTTATAACTTTGTATAAATTTCATTGTCAAATAATACTATTTATTGTCATGCAGATTAAATCCCCTATTTCTTTAAATACCTCTAGGCTAGTTACTTTTTTTTAAAGAGAAACAATTGGATTTTAAGAATACAGAAAAATATATGAGTTGTTTCATTTAATATAACAAAGTTGCCCTATATCGCGATCAAGATTAACTTTTTAATCACTTGGTATAAATTTAAACAGGTTATTTAAGCGGTACAGAGTACTCTGTATAAATGTTATGGGTATAAAAACTGCCCCATTAAGCAATGGTTATTTTATCTTTTTTTTTAATAATTACGAATTTGAGTAAGAACTTATGCACGCAGTGTAAAAAGCTCCTTTTACATCAACTATGGCAAAAAGTCCTATAAGGTATATATTTTTTGATCACCTCCCCTCTTTCGTCTAGTGAGATTTAGTGATATTTGAATCCCCCTCCATCCCCCAATCTTACGTCAATTTTTTTCACTTTTTCTTAAATTAAAATTTACTTTAAAAATTAACATGCTTATCTTAGACCTTTAAGCAAACATTTTATTTATAAAATATAGCCCAAAACATACCTTGTTGCATAGTTACATGTTTAACTGCATTTATAAAAACAATGGTAAATACCAACAAGAAAACTTTTGTATTCATAATATTTAGAATACTTCAAAAAACCTTTTATTCTGTCACTTTTACTCAAGAATGTTTTCTATACGCAAAAAATAAAAGGTTATCTAAATAAAATAATAATTTAACCTTGTTTGGTAATTTTGTAAACAAATACTACAATAATTGAAAAAGGATTTTTGGAATTCTACAGAACAAATTTTTTAAATTAAGGTTTATTCCAAAAACATAATTATTAGTAAAATATATTTTGACATAAGGCATCTGCATGGTCACTAGGAGGGGGTGCAGTTGCGCCCCTGGCTTTTAAATATAATAGCCGTACGACAGAAAATATAGTAAAAACTAAGTAGATACATTTTTGAGGGTGAGGAGCTTTTTTATTCTTTAATATTTTTTGCGCTTAAGGCAGTACGCGTTATTTTTACATAAAGAGCCTTTTCGGCTCTTCATTTTTTTTGTTTGTCAAAATTTTAAACTTTTTGCACCCCCTGGAAGTCATCTTGCCAGCGTCCACGGGAATCTGTGATTTTTTTTGGATACTAATTATTAGTCCACATCCTGTTTACGTTATAGCTATAAAAGTAGTTTTATGTTATTTTTACCTAAAAATTATTGAAAATACATAGAGTAAACTAACCAAAACGTTCTGTATCAATTAACAGATAAAAAGTTGGAAGTTCATGATGCTAGTGTCACTAAAATCTTCAGTAAAACTGTAGCAAGTCTATACGAATCCGGCAAACAATAATTTAACAATAATTAAGATAAATAAGAAATATACAAATAAACAGCCTGAAGCAAAAAATTAGTAACCATTTATGACGGAGAGGTTATTTTAGAGACCAGAGACGGATTATCCATGGGGCAGTGTAGGCAACTGACTGGGGCCCCGCATTGTGTAGGGGCCTCGGGCAATGGGAAAAAATAAAATGTTTTAAGTAAAAATTAAATTAAAATATTCGTATTTTTAATGACAATAATAAACAAGAGTTACAGATCTTTCGTTCTGTATGAATTTAATGACTGTGGGATTTAATTAACAAAACGTATTACTGTGCTTTTTCGAATCAAAATACAAGAAATTAAGACTGGACGGAGCTTTGACAAACGAAATATCGAAAAAAAAGATCATGCTTCAAAAATGCATTTGCAATTTTTTTTAATATAAAACTTTTAAAAAATAATAATAAAACAGTTTTTTAGATCGTTTGCTTTTTTTTTCAATGGGTGAGTTTTGCAACATCATTTTTATTTAATTCTGCAAAAATTAGGAATTATTCTTTGAAATATTTTAAGAACTTTTTATTTATTACCATTTTTTGTATAAAACCCACATCGATTGTTCAGATTTTTTTCTAAAAACTATGCATCTTTAAAAAATAGAAAAGTATTAATTTTTAGAATATGTCAAAGAATACTTCCAATTTGTTCCGAATTTTTTAATAAAGTTTTCTGACTTTGCAAAAATTGACAATCTGAAAAATCAAAAAGATTCTCAAACTATTTCAAAAAAATTCAGTGTATTTTTAGAAAGATTTGGTATTTAAAAGCCCTATCTCTATCAAACTTTCATATTTATATTGCCATTTCAAATGCGGTTTGAACCACTCCAATGAATACGGTTTTAACACAAAAAATTGACTTAGGTTATAGTAGGAAAGATTAATTTTATAAACTTGGAAGTTCCAAAGTAGCATAACCTAGGGGCCCCAACTTAGCTAATCCGGTCCTGGTAGGGACATTTAATAATAAATGTTGCTTTGGGTCCTGTAAAGGTTTCTCTGCCAATTAATTATTTGAATGACTTACCGTTTTCAAGATTTAACTGGGTTTTATTTATACAATTTTAGTAGCAATCATTAAACATTTAATTATTAATTTAATGATATATGATAATTGTTTTATCCCCTGACTGCCTGACCATGTATATCGTGTTATAATTAATATTAAAAAAATAATATTATTAAACATCAAAATGTTAATTTAGTGTGTTCGTTAATTTAATGAGTTCAATGTCAAAGTCAAATTCAGGCCGGATTTTTTCTTGGCCGAATAAAAAGAACGTTTGACATTTTAAATTTCTGAATTAGTAAAAAAATATATTTATAGTGGAGAAGTGATGTGATGTATATTTTTTCATTTTATCTTATAACGAGTGAATATGTCGTGTCTCATCGGTGTTTCAAACTACCAACAGTTTAAGTGTTAATAGACCTTGCAAAGGAATACCTCATATTTGCAGGTTGTGTCGTAGTTATAGGTAAGTTATGACTATTTTTTGACTTCCTATTCTGCTGCGTATTTAAAAAATTTTACACAATATACAGGGTAATTCAAAAAATTGCTCAACATAAAAGAGAGCTTGCCTTATATCTTGGAGCCAAAAGTCAACCCCCAAGCTTTTTTACTGTTTGAAAGATTTCTTGCATAATAGTTTTCTTGCTGCAATTTTTCGATTTGCACATGCGCATTTCAGCAATTTTTAAAAGAGAGAAAAATGCGTATGCGCAGATCAAAAGTTGCAGCAAGAAAAAATTTCATGCAAGAAAACTTTCAAACTGTAAAAACAGCTTTAGAAATATATCTCGGTACAAAGTACAATAATAAAATATTATAATAGTATTGCATCCATTAACATACCGGGTAATGCATCGTCGGGCGGGACATAGGAAATCCCATGTAATTTTTAATGGGGTCAATTATTGGCTCCCCCAATTATTTTAAAGAAAAATTCTATAAAAGTTTATTGAAGAGCATGCAAATCTACGTCCATGGTAAAAACTTTAGATTTTTCGGTTAACCCGTTTGCTAGTTAGATGCTAATATATTTTTAAAAATTGTTACATTATTATCGCCTCATATTTATGAACAACAATAAAAATACCAGTTGACATAACGTTGTCATTTTGAAATTTAGTGCTTTATTATTATCAAAAAGTCGTACAGTGAAAAGATTAACCATGAGTTATACTACTGAGAAAAAGTATTGCTGATTAAATGGTACTATCAAGGAAATAGTTACCAAAAGGTGTCAGACATGTTCGCTGCTCCAGTATACGAATAGACCGATACCCGGAAAATCAACAGTCGATAGGACTATCAAAAAATGGAGACCAAAGGCACAGTAATAAATAACTGCAGATGTGAAGCTAGGGAGTATCAAAGAGAAGAAAATGTAAGAGATGATAGAGACTTGGAAATTTTATTGCACGTCGAAGAAAATAGAGGGAAGGCAAAGGAAACTTCAGGATATCATAGGAAAAGATCAATCAACAGTGCTCCGGATGTAGAAAAGGCATAAAAACATTTTTGAAAATTTTCTTAAATCTTAAGTTTATTTCAACATATTAATTATTGTAATAATATTAATAATTTATTGAAGCATGTAAATATTATAAATGTCATAAGTTCTTGAAATTTGTTACTCTAGTTTAGTTTAACTTAACTTAATTCGTTACGACAAGTTGTATAAATACAACTTTAATCTTTCACTGTACGATTTTTTGGTAATAATAAAGCACTAAATTTTAAAATGACAACGTTAATGTCACGCTAACTGGTATTTTCATTGTTGTTCATAAATATGAGGCGATAATAATGTAACAATTTTTAAAAATATATTAGCATTTAACCAACAAACGGGTTAACCGAAAAATCTAAAGTTTTTACCATGTACGTAGATTTGCATGCTCTTCAATAAACTTTAATAGAATTTTTCTCTAAAATAATTAGGGGAGCCAATAATTGACCCCAATAAAAATTACATGGGATTTCCTATGTCCCGCCCGGCGTTCCATCACCCGATATATTCACTACATGTTTTTACACTCTTAGAACTTGTGGAAGAGGTTAAAATAGTCAACTTTCATTCTTTTCAAAACTAAATATACAGAAAAACTCACATAACTACTTTAAAAAATTAAAATTGAATTGCCTGGTATATTCAGAGACTTTTTCATCCCACGTTTTTTTCGTAACATGTTGTTATACACTCCTGGACAAAAAAAACCGGACAAACAAAATTTTGTTTAAATTTAATCCTAAATGACTTTTTGATTTTTTGACAGATTTTAATAACTTTTTTGGTCCAGTTGAAGCTCTTATAAACAAAATTATTTTTTGATATGGGGATTTTTTTAAATCTTTGGACAAACCATGAAGGCTAAAAGCCTAAATACTAATGTACCGTGGGTGTCTTAAGCGAGGTAAGAAGGAGTTTGTTGACACGGGACTTAAATACTTGAAGATTTGGGGGACAAGGAAAGAACCTCCGCGGGCAGCAGGTTCCACATTCTAGAAACTCCAGGTATAAAAGAACGAACAAAGTGGGAAGTTCGGGGCCTGTCAAGTTGGACCGTATAGGGATGCATACGCGCAGCACCACGAGTTTTTCTGGTGGGAACCGTAGGTGAAGGAACTATTCTGGACAATTCTTCAGAGCAGAAGCCATGGAAGTCCCTATAAAAAGCGATAAATCCCCCACAGCCCGACGATGGGAAAGAGAGGCAAGCCTTTCTGTAAGTGAGGGATCATTAATGAGACGAATAGCTCTTCTTTGGATGGATGTATTGCAAAAAGTTTTATAGGATTGGATGTTATACAGAGGAGATCCACATGTTGCATTTCGACTAAATTTTCGAAACCCTGTGAAATAATTTAACAGCACAATTTTTTGCCAGTGTACTAGATTTTAAAGCCGTATCTTTTTCTAACATTTTCTTTTTTGATATGCAATAAAAAAAAACAATACAATTCATTATGATGAAGGTCAATATACGCTATATTGCGAATGTATTGGGGAAACTTAAGATTTGGATTTTTAAAACTTAATAAAGTTATAACTATAACAAATGTAGTATTTTTTTAAAATTAGTCAAAAGATGTTTTTAAAGGTGATATAATATATAGGATTGTTTTTGAAATTTTACTTTTTGTCGTAACCTGTATATCTTAAGTCTTAGAGATAAAGAAAATCTAATTACTGATTTGAAAACTTCAAAACCAACTTAACAAACTAATATTTGTTTTTAATTTTTTATCATCAAAAATAAAAATTTTAGGAGAGATGAAAAATTATAACCTGACATCCGATACACAAATTTCAATTTCGTATTTAAAACTTTTTTGTTAAATAAAGATACCGATATTAATTTTAAAAAATGTACAAAAAGATAGGATTTATACAGTGGTAAAAAATTGACATTTGGCTCTCCCCTGTCCTCTGTGTAACACCCAATTTTTAAAGCTTTGTGCAATCCCTACGCTAAATAATACTTTTAATAGAATAAGCCGAATAAGGTATAACAGAACAAAAGATAATTAAAATCTGTCAAAAAATCAAAAACTTAATAAAAATTGAATTTAATCAAAATTTTGTTTGTCCGGTTTTTTTTGCCCAGAAGTGTATAGTTTTTTTCCATCCTTGTAAGAGTTGATTTTTGTCCTCATGTTTAGGTATACAATTGTTCTCTTATTTTAAACAAGTAAATACCTCCTTAAGTTTTATACATTTGTTTTAAAACAGCCTGTATAAAAGAAATAAAAATGCTACTAACAGAGAGAAAATACTGCAGTGTTAATAGTCGAACAATGTTTAATTGCCTATGTTTAAAAGTAAACAAGAATCGAATAAACAATAAACAAAACTAACGAATTTTTGGATTTGTGAGGAAAATATTTGTTTACAAGTTTGTAAATGTTTATATATGTATTTACTATAGGATTAAAAATGTGTCTGATAGTACGTTGGGGCACACGTAGTATATGTATAACAGATTGATTTATAAAATACAGTTTACCGCAAAATTATTGTTAGTTTATTGGCTTTCATACACAGAATATCTTTAATTTACCTACATACGAAATTAAATTATCAACAATATTTTAGGTTATTTTATAGCCCAACATTTAAAAACTAATATTTGATTTAGGTATTTTTTAAAATGAAATATAAAACGCTAATTTTGGAAGATTTAAATTATAACTCGCTGGGACGCGGCTCTCCCCGAAAAACAACAATATATGATGTTTTAAAAATTAAGTGCAAATATTAATTTAATAATAAGGTTAAAATAAGACTTTTTTTAAATTTGTCAAAAATAAAATAAAATTGTCTCACCCCGTATAATCCCGACTTCCTAAACAGCCGTCTAGAGTAAACATCAGTAGCAAAGAGGCCAGGCAGTCATAAGTCCTGTCTAACTTTCAATTATTCCCTTTTTTGTTGCTCGCACACTATTTAAACGACGCAATTGGAAAAAATAGTTGATTCCGTCTTTATTTGTATGACGCTTGTGGCTTCTTTATAACTGGTTTTTACTTTACCTATGGAAAAATGCGCTAGTATAGGTTATTTAGTCGCTAAAATATTATTGGTACTGTAGCAACAGTTTATAAGTTATAATTAAAATAGGGTTTTGTATTCTAACCTTGAAGGTCAATAACTTCCAAACGACGCGATAGAACTTTTTTATATGAGGTACTAACATACACTTACTCTATCACTTCTATCATTTACGACCTAACCTTTTTGGGCACCCTGTATATAAAAAGGTTCTACATTAACTATTAAAAAGTGTCATCAACAACCTGGTTCAACCAGTAGCCAGAAAAGAAAGAGTTCACATCTAGCATAAACATACTATAGTCTATTCACTATAAGTTGAGAAAAACAACTGAACCAAAAAAGTATTTCATTGGTTTAAAAAGTCAGTAACCCTGGTTACCACAATAAAAATGTATTTTATTGGTTTAAAACTACAGTAACCGGAGTTACTTACTAGGTATTCATAATTAATTTATAGTGGCCAAAGTATAGGCTTGATTTGTCAAATAAATCTGCAGGATTTCTTTATACCAATATATGACATAGATATAAAAAGAAAATGAGACAGTAGTCGTGGGAAAGCATGGAGACCAAAAATGAAAAGAAAATATTCGGATGTTCAAGTTGGATGTTCATGATTTTACGTTTGATTGATGCGTATATTTCAAAATAAATATGGACAAGTTTACAAGATTGGAATATGGGATTTGTACTTTTTAAAGGAATAGGTATATTGAGTTTCAGGTTTGTCAATATTTGTTTACGCCAGTTTACGCAAACAAACATACTAGACGTATAATTTAAATATGTATATTTGTTTTATATGTTTGAATATCGTATACCTACCCACAATTATGCAAGGTGAGTGAAAATATTAGTCTTAGAGCCAGTGAATGGCAGACCGTCAGTATTTTACAAATGCTCATATTTTGCTCAGTGACCAGGGGCGGTCATAGGGAGCGGGGGCATGGCCCCCTCCTAGATGCTACATCCTTTCTATTTCATTGTATATATACATGTCTAATGGCAAATATGGACATTTATTGATGATATGCCCCCACCCAAGGCTGGTATGAAGGGCGAGAATGATGATGATGGAATTAAAGAGTGAGGACCTTTTTTTTGCCTTTCAAATACGTGAGAAGGAGGTTTTGTGTAATTTTATAATTAAAGAATGAAAGAAGAAACCCATAAAGAGAGGCTAGAGGACCTTTTAATTTATTTTTTTGCTCATTAAAAAATTCGAACCTCCATTAAAATTTTATTTCTTTCGAGGGGCGCCAAAATTTTTGTTTTTTGACCACCTCACATACTTTTCCTAAGCCCATGCCCCCCTCAGAAAGTCGATATGACCGCCCCTGTCAGTGACTCTCGTATACCTACCTTACATGAAATGGGGCTTTACAAAACCGAGCGAGGGTAGCAATCACGTCACACAGGTAAGACAGGTACCTATTTTAATTTGACTAAGTTCGGCAGTATGTAACCAAAGTTGTGGTTTGGATACATTGAAGAGTATATTTAATTTGACCAAAAAAATATTGGCATACGATTTAGTTGATTGTAATAATCATGGCTAATCATGGCAGACATTTTGAAAATATAAAAAAACAAAAATTCTGTTACGAAATTACAACCAGTTAAATCGCCTGCCAATATTTTCCTTGGTTGCATTAAATATACTCTTCAATGTGTCCAAACGACAACTCAAAGGCCCGCCGCAAATTGAGCCCAGCCCACGAACAGCACACGCGCAGCCCACGCATGCATAACTTTGTAAAACATGCTTTTAAATGGAGTGGCGCATATTGGACCCAGCCCAGAGCTAGCCCATTCTGCTGCCAGTCACGCGTGGATAGGCTTGTGTTCACCGCACAGATGTCTAGGGTCTTATGCACCATGGGTTTCTTTTTACAAATCTGAAATATGGTTGATCCCGAACGCTTAATCCAACTTTTGCGGAAAAATCCCGTTTTGTATGATTTAAGTCATCCAGATTACATACAGGATAAAGTTAGAGGATCAAATATCAGATTCTAAATCCAGAACAGTGCCGGATTTAAGCATAGACAGTCGCCTATGAGGTGCCACCACAATAGGGCCTACACCATACCACAAAAAAAAAGAAAAGAAATTAAATGGAAAAAATATTTTAAAAAGTTGGTCGTTAAATTGAAGTGAGGACCTTTTTGTTACTTCAAATTTTTTGGGGGCTGTATATGAAAATGTTTGGAGAAAAGTCGTCGTTTTAAAGTGAGGATTTTTTTACTGCCTATAGCTTAGTTCATAAGCTTGCGAAATGCGAATCGCGAAACGTGTTCTGATTGGTCAATTTCTAACGACTTTCCAATGTTTTGTTACAAATAGACCAATCAGAACAGATTCGCAATTCGCAACTCGCGTAAGCTTATGAACTAGGCTTATCATGGACCGCCGATGCGTAAATCCGGACTGATTCAGAAGGATTTTACCAAGCAATGCCATGCTGCGGAGAAATAACGTGGGTCAGTATTGGGTCCAATATGCGGTAAACTATTTAAAAACGTGGGCGTGGGAAGGATGGGTTGTGCGTGGGCTACATATGTGCTGTGCCTGGGTTGGGTTCAATTTGCGGCGGGCCTAATAAAATACGGCCGAACTTGGTCAAATGTAGGTACCTGAGTGACGTCATAGCTACACTCGCTTAGCTTAGTAAAGCTCCATCTCATGTAAGGTAGGAAGAGTTCAAATGCTATTAGTTAAACACCTCTACGTCATACTTTGATAACATCAAAATACCCCAAACACACATCTCATCGACTACAGAAACCCTGTATCTACAATTTGCGGTAGCTAGTTATTCTGTGCTACAATTAAGCGATGTCTATGGTAAAAAAATACATGGCAAGTTGGTGCTTTTGTATGTAAACATTTGGTTGTTGGTGACGTAGCTGTGTTGAATTTGCAGTTTATAGGAGAACCATTAAGCAAAATATGAGCTTTAGTAAAATACTGACGGTCTGTCATCCACTGGCTCTTAAATTATATAGGTCTATGCGTATAGTACCAATCTTTTTACATATTTATTAATCCTTTAAAAACGTATAATAGGAAAAATGCCAAAATTTTACTTACTGGTAAAATGTAAATACAAAGAAATAAACTTTATTTTTTTCCGCGCGTCGATAAAACACGTCTTATTAAAACCAGACAACTTCTACTTTTAAATTCAATAAAAGAATCAAGGAAGCCAATAAGTTTAGAATTGGTAATAGGATTTTTTCTCTTTTCAATTGGTTTTATTTTTGTCCGGATGCTGCAATTAGAACTTTGGAAATGTGGCTAAGAAGAAAAACGGGGTTTTGGAGAATAAAAGTTAGTCTCGAGGTTGGTTAAGTAAGACAAGTTTTTGAATGAGCCTGTTTTTTGTTTAAATAAGTGGAAAATTTAAATATTATTTATAGTTTTTTTCTAAGGAAAATAGGTGTATAAAAATAAACAAAAACGCATTTTTAAGGTTTTTAGGATAAAGACTAAACGAAGAGGAAGCAAAACTAAGCAGTTTCGCGTTAAAGCAGCAAAAATACTAAGGAAATAATTTATTACCAGTAGCGTAAATAATTCTGTTTTTTTGAGGGGGAGAAAGGAATGTCGAAAGTATATTAGAGCGTTGTATTGTATGTTAAACCGAAAAAAAACATTTTTAAAGAGCAAAAAGAAAATTATTACCTTCAAAACACATATTAACTATCTTCTTACTAAAACATGTTGTATTGTGCTTGTAACAAATAATAAAACATATATTTGCTTTCAGTTGGGGAGTGGTAATTACCCCATTTACCCCCTCCCATTATCTAAGCCATTGTCACATTACATCTTTTCATCTGATACTTTTTTGAGTCCCGTATACAAGGCCGATCGTAAAAAACAACTAAATATCCATTAGAAATTTTTAAGAGCGTTAGATTAGGATAGGGTAAGTTAATTACATGCTAAACAGTGTATATTCCACTAATCTGGCAATTTGACAGTGACGTAAAGAAATACGAGGACTATAAATTTGTAAAAAATTTGTCATTCTCGAGGGTGGCAATTTTTTATTTTAAAGAAAATATTGAAGGATAATGAAAAATATATAATTCGATACGATTCGAACGATTTCTACAAGCCGGAATAATAACAGTATTTTTTGACATATTTAAAAATCTATAGCCGCTTCCTCCATTGATAAAAAGGTAGACAATATAAAACATGTTTTTCTTATCATCTAAGCTTTGCAACCCGCTCGAGTGAATCCTCATTAAGCATCGTGGACTCCCCTACTAAAATGTAAGGTGTCAAATTTTTATATTTCCGACATATCTAGCAAACAATAAATGTTTTTAAGTTTTCGTTCTGTTTATTACATAGATGTTTTAAACAAACAAATTTAAAATTATTTGAGAATGACTTTTAAGTATATTCTTTTGGTTCCTTTTGCTATATAGGTGAAATAAAAGTAAGTCTTTAAGACTAGATAGTATAATTGAAAATATAATCGACTTCTTTTATTAATTTGGAACAGCTTCTTTTTAAATGTACGTACAACATACAAATCTTTTTGTGGAAAGTTATTTTCTTACTTTTAAGGAAAGGGGCTTTCCATATAACATTTTGCCGGCAAGGCATTGGCAAAAGGTATCAAAAAACATCAAATGGGCAATTGGCCGTTATTGGGCCACGTGTTTGCAGAAAATGTGATGGCATCCTTCATTAATAAGTTTTATAAAAAAAATGCGTTTAGGATGATGGCATCCATCATTAAAGGGTTTTGGCAAAAATATGCCTTTTAGATGATGGCATTACATTATTTTTTCTTAATGACAATAAAATGCATTTTTGCCATCCAGGGAACTAAAATGTGCATAAATAATGCACATGTATAATGTGTGTTTATGTACAGGGTGTCCCATATAAAATTAAATATTATAATTTTGGAAAAACCACAAGAGATACAAGAAAAAGTTAAATGCAGAAGTTGTTTAGTGAAATGTATTTTTTTAGTATTTTTATTGTATCTCTTATGTTTTATTTTTCATTGGGACACCCTGTACATAAACACACATTATGTATGTGCATTATTTATGCACATTTTAGTTCCCTGGATGGTAAAACATGCATTTTATTGTCATTAGGAAAAAAATAATGTAATGCCATCACCTAAAAGGCATATTTTTGCCAAAACCTTTTAATGATGGATGCCATCACATTTTCTGCAACACGTGGCCCAATAACGGCCAATTGCCCATTTTGATGTCTTTTGATAATTTTTGCCAATGTCTTGCCGGCAAAAATGTTATATGGGTTTTTATCGTAAAGTTAATAATTAAAATGTTTTCCATTTGGTAAGAACTTCCGAATAACATTTATGTTTTTACCGTGAGAAAACTTATTAAATATTTTAATAGAACCAAAACTTAATTCCTATAATTGTATAATTGTGTTATTAAAAAAAACTTTACAACTGAAATTAAAATTGTAGTTATGTGTTTAAAGATGTTAATTTATTTATTTTTTTACAGGCTCAACTATACCAAATGAAAGTGTCCGATATTTAAAGAAGTATGAAGAGCCCAAACGACTCAACGCGTGATGCCGTGAGATAGACCTGATGATGATGGTCAAACACTAAAACGTCAGTGCATTAGCGGAATGACGCTGATCCTTTCAGTAGTGTTGACCATAATCTGCATTATTGGAATAGCATTTAACGGCTATACTGTTTTGTTTATACTTCTAACCAGGCAGGTATGTATAATGATAACTTTTTCTATATTCTTAAAATTTATTTTTTTACCTTTACAAAAATCTAACATATGCTATAGTTATTAAGAAGAAAAACATTAAATTTGTTAATATTTTTAAAAAATTGTGCTTGGCAATTGGAAGTATTATTTAAGGCAAAAAGCTGTATGGTATTCACAAACTACTAGTTGCAGCAGAGCTAGATTACTTTTTCAAACTATTTGCTAATAATATGTTCACCCTACAGATTTTCTCAAAATATCTAAATTCAAAAACTAAAACCGTTTTTTAAAAAATGGCATTGTTTCAAGAAACAAACCACAAACAAAATTTTATTTTTCAACCGACGCGTACTCACTGTATGTTAATATAAATTATTTTCTTATCTTTCATTGAAGAATCACTCCTTAAAATTTGTCAAAGGAGTTTCTGGACATCCTGTATGCTTATATCAAAAGTGTTTGCCTATTAAATTTTAAATATGTTATACCTTAAAGTGATTTTTACAATCCCAAAAATATTTGTGCTGTCCAATGTACATTTTTGTTTAAATCCTTGGACAAACCACGAAGGCTTAAAGCCTAAATACTAACGTACCGTGGGTGTCTTAAGCGAGGTAAGAGGAAGTTTGTTGACACGGGACTTAAATACTTGAAGATTTGGGGGAAGGAAAGACCTCCGCGGGCAGCAGGTTCCACAATCTAGATACTCTGGGGATAAAAGAACGAACAAAGTGAGAAGTTCGGGGCCTGTCCAGTTGGACCGTATAGGGATGCATACGCGCGGAACCACGAGTTTCTCTGTTGGGAACCGTGAGTGAAGGAACTATACTGGACAATTCTTCAGAGCAGAAGCCATGGAAGTACCTATAAAAAGCGATAAATCCCTCACAGCCCGACGATGGGCAAGAGAGGGAAGCCTTTCTGTAAGTGAAGGATCATTAATGAGACGAATAGCTCTTCTTTGAATAGAATCAAGAATGCTTAGGGTTGTGGGGGACGCCATGCCCCAGATATGGGAACAATATTCCAAGGGAGGTCGGATTTGGGACACATATAAAGTGTATAAATTAGAAGCGGAAAAATACTTTTTGGCTCGAAAGAGAAATCCAAGCTTTTTGAAGCTGCCGGGGCTATAGATACAATGTGTTTATGCCAGTTAAGGTTACTTTTAAATGTGACGCCCACAAGATTGAAGGTGTCTTTGCTCTGTAAAACTTGGCCGCTCATAAATAGAAGATGAGTATTTGATGACTCTTTTCGCGACAAGGAACATGATTGTGTTTTGGATGCATTAAAATGGACGAGATTTTTGGCGCCCCAATAATCCAATATTAAATTATGATCCTGCGAAAGAGATATCTGCATCGCTCTGTGTTTGTTTTCCATTGTACATAAACACTTTATTTATGTGCTAAGACATTTAAGCAATAACATAAAAAATAATAAAACTTTATTTCAACCCACGCTTAAGAAGGAATTTAGGAGGGCACTTCCTACAATATATTAATATTTCATGTTTCCTAAAAGGAAGGATAAAAAGGCCCTATTACATCTAATCTTGAAAAGGGATCTAATAAAAATATATAGGCATCTATAAGCCCAGCATTGCTTTCACCTTTTTTAAACTTCGAATCAGGAGAGTTAATCGCTAAATTATGCATTAAAAATCATTTGATAAGACTCTATTTCTTCATTTTCAGAATATCATGTTTTATTTAATAGACTTTTAAACCTAAAAAACCCTATTTCAACCTTACCTTAAGGAAATGTGTGTGTGTGAAATGGTAATTTCTCTGATGGCAAAATAAAAATATTTACTTCAAGTTCAGTTTCTTGCTATTAAAAAATACATATAAACTTTTCTTTGTATACAATTTTAACAATTTAGTAAGTTTAGTGTGTTTTTAGTTTTTGGTCTCAGTAGTTATTGTAATTTCTGGTTGCCTTAAAAACGGTTTAAAAAGTATTTTTACAAAATTTTGTGCAAAATTAAGCCGTTGTTGCTGTGCAAAAACTAAATTTTACATGTTTTTAAACTTTTGGCTAGGTGGCCTAGATCCAGTTGGCATTTTGCATCTTGACGTTCGCAGAGTTAAAAATTTAGAACTAATCAAAATATTATATCCAGCTAAGCATGCGCATAAGAAAATTGGAAATTGGTTAGAATTTTGTTCTACGAACAAGGCTATAAGCTGACTACTCACTTTCGCTGCTTTCCTTTTGTAACTTATCTTAGCTCAGCAAAGCAAAAATATTAGCTCAGCTACAAATAAAAAAGGTTGTACAAGGAACCATTTTTTAATATAATTCAATACTCAACCAAATTCTCAACATCTATTATAACAATAGAAATAAAAAAAATAGTCTAAAAACGAACACCCTTTAAAGTATTTCTAACCTCGAAATGGACAGGAATACGTCGGACGTACTTGACCTTCAATAACGTAGCACAAATCTTATATCGGCATACTTAGCCGCGACAAGGGGGCGGTATCATTCTTGGCTGAGCTGAGTTCCCATTTTAAAAAGGAACCATCATCTAAGCAACCGACTTAAGATTAGCTAAGATTTGATGTAAAAGGAAAGCAACTTTCGCTATACTTGTCAAGAAGTATTCGGCATTAGCATTAACTTACAGAAAGGCTTCCTCTCTTGCACATCGTCGGGCTGTGGGGGATTTATTGCTTTTTCATAGGTACTTCCATGGCTTCTGCTCTGAAGAATTGTCCAGTATAGTTCCCCCACTTACGGTTCCCAACAGAGAAACTCGTGGTTCCGCGCGTATGCATCTCTATACGGTCCAATTGGACAGGCCCCAAACTTCCCACTTTGTTCGTTCTTTTATCCCTAGAGTTTCTAGGTTGTGGAACCTGCTGCCCGCGGAGGGCTTTCCTTCCCCCAAATCTTCAGGTATTTAAATCCCGTGTCAACAAACTCCCTCTTACCTCGCTTAAGACACCGACGGTACGTTAGTATTTAGGCGTTTAGCCTTCGTGGTTTGTCCAAAGATAAAAAAAAAGTATTCGGTATGTAGCAAGTAGTATATACGAAAACTTGGCGACTCGGCAACTTGGCGAATTACTTGCATTTCCAGTTCTGTACGAATAACTATCACAAGTCAAAAACGCCAAGTGCTTGACTCGACGTATTAGGCTGACCAGACACTTCGCGGTACTTGACATGTATTCGGCACAAGTATTAGGCATGTATTAGGTAGTGTATACGTTTAGACTTGGCGAATATTTACACTTCCCCGTTCCGTAACGAAAAGCCATCACATGTCAAGGGACTTAGTACTTGACTGGGCTTTATAAGTAACCTAATCACTTTGCTATACTTGCCAAAAAGTATTCGGCATGTAGCAAGTAGTATATACGACAACTTGGCGACTCGGCAACTTGGCGAATTACTTGCATTTCCAGTTCTGTACGAATAACTATCACAAGTCAAAAACGCCAAGTGCTTGACTCGACGTATTAGGGCTGACCAGACACTTCGCGGTACTTGACATGTATTCGGCACAAGTATTATGCATGTATTAGGTAGTGTATACGTTTAGACTTGGCGAATATTTACACTTCCCGTTCCGTAACGAAAAGCCATCACATGTCAAGGGACTTAGTACTTGACTGGGCTTTATAAGTAACCTAATCACTTTGCTATACTTGCCAAAAAGTATTCGGCATGTAGCAAGTAGTATATACGACAACTTGGCGACTCGGCAACTTGGCGAATTACTTGCATTGCCAGTTCTGTACGAATAACTATCACAAGTCAAAAACGCCAAGTGCTTGACTCGACGTATCAGGCTGACCAGACACTTCGCGGTACTTGACATGTATTCGGCACAAGTATTAGGCATGTATTAGGTAGTGTCTACGTTTAGACTTGGCGAATATTTACATTTCCCGTTCCGTAACGAATAGCCATCACATGTCAAGGGACTTAGTACTTGACTGGGCTTTATAAGCAACCTACTCACTTTGCTATACTTGCCAAAAAGTATTTGGCATCTAGCAAGTAGTGCATACGGCGACTCGTTTAGACTTGGCGAATACTTACACTTCCTGTTCTGTGACAAAAAAGAAACTATCAAAAGTCAGATAAATCAAGTACTTTACTCGGCGATTCATGCTGGCTACTTAGTAGTTTGCGATACTTACCCAGAAGTATTCGGCATGTTGCAAGTAGTATAGACGGCTACTTGTTTTGACTTCGCGAATTACTTGTACTCTCCGTTCTGTGGCAAAAACTATTACATGTCAAAGGAGTACGAGGTACTTACCCAGAAGTATTCGTCATGAAGTTAGAAGTGTATGCGGCGAATCGTTTAGACTTGGCAAATTATTCGCACTTAATATTCTATGACAAAAGCTATCACAACTTAAAAAAGTAAAGTATTTGACTCTGCGATTTAAGCTAGCTACTTGTCAATTACTTGTAAAGAATTCGGCATGTAGCAATTTAGTGTATACGACGCCGTTTTGTAGCAAAAAACTATTACAAGACAAAGAAGTGTGTACTTTACTCGATGATTCATTTTAGGCGTAATAAAGAGGATCCGAAATGTTGACATCTTACTTGGAACTCAATATGTACTTTGACGCAGCGAAAAAGCGGCGGTCATTTTGCTGATATAATTTTAAAAGCAAAATTAAATTTCCTGCGATATTACTTTCACAAATGGTTTTAATATAAAGCACTGAAAATAAAAAATATTGACTGCACTGGGTTATAGTTTAGAATTACAAAAAAACACAAAGAAAATATAATAATTAATTACCTCAAAGATGTCCAAAAAATACAACTTTACCAGAATCTCGCGTAAAATTGCGTTCGAAAAGGATTTGTAAAATATTATGTCTTTAAAGGGCTTTAAACAAAAGGGTATTTATGGTGCTCTATTGTCTATGATCTTTATGCCATATAAATAGAAAAATAAAAAACTAAGCTGGTATTTTAAAATTTTATTTGTCCATTTTGTTGATTGAGGTTTCCAGTAACCGATCAACTAATTTTACGTAAAACAGATTTTTATAGAATATTTTAATTTTAGAAAATATTTTTGGTTTATAAAAAAGATAACAATTTGCTAAAAAGGTTTTTATTTAAAAGTTTTTTTACCATTTTTACACCAAAAATTGAAATATTAATAACCCATTTACTGATATCCTGGCAAAATATTTTTAGCTAATAATTAAAACATCTTTTTCAGTCAGCTCTCGGCGTTGCAATTTCTTTTATACAGTGCATATTGCTCCCCCTTTTAGTTTTTGAATGGATTATTTTAAAAAAATTTAAACTTTGGGATATAAAATTTATGCATTAATAGTGGATATAGCTTTGGAGTGAAATTAACAGATGAAAATTTTAAGATAGCTGCTGGGTGCCATCTTGGAAAAAAAATAGATGGAAAAGAGGTTCTTATGGCACATAATTTTAAAGCTCCTGACGAGAACTTTATAACTCTAAAATATAAAATTAATATCTTAACCTTTACAAAATAGCGGTACTTTAAAAATAACTCAATAAC